>ONZH01022930.1:0-20944 GCA_900303285.1 Rhinella marina
TGACAAGGTTTAAAAAAATAACCTTTATTCTAATCATTTTGTGGTTAGTAAATCACAGCAGGATTAGTTGCCTGGTCTGCTACCGGTGCAGCGTCAGGGAATTGATATTGATTGCAACACAGACATACAGGAAAGTGAGGATTTATCACACAGTAATTACGGCAGATTGATTGCTACATCCAATGGCAGACGGTAGCAGTTCTTGATCTCTCTTGCATTGGTGGTGTCTGGATAATGAACAGAACATAATAAGCGGTTTCTCCAGGTGTTATAGATTCATATTTGCAGAAATCGGTGCGGATCCTGGTTCCGTAACCGCATCTAAGGCGCAGAAGAGCTGCGATTCGTTCTCCGTAGCTTTGATTTTTGGGGTTAGGCTGGGTACACATCACCATTTCGTTTCTGTTACTTCTGATCCATCAGAAGAAGATAAAATCAAAAACCATATCCTTAAAGAGGACCTTTCGCCACACCCGACATGCCTGTTTTAATAGCTACATGCATTCCCCATGTAATAACACTTCTGGAGCATCTATTCTTATATCTGTATGTTGTGCCATTCCTTTATTATTTCTACTAGAAGATATGAATATTGGCTAGCAGTCTGCAGTAAGGTACAGAGGGGAGGTAACAAGTTGGGGGTGTGTCCTGCACAGTCTGAAAATGGCAGCACTGATTGGATAGAGTCAGTCTGGTGCAGGTACACACCCCAACTGGTTCCGCCCCTCGTACCCTTACTGAAGGCTAATAGCAATTCATTCATTACTTTCTTAGTAGAAATAATAAAGGAATGGCTCAACATACAGACATAAGAATAGATGCTCCAGAATTGTTTATTAACGGGAATGCATGAGCTATTAAAACCAGGCATGTCAGGAATGGTGAAAGGTCCTCTTTAATTTCGAGCATCAGTTATGCTCAATTTGTATCCATTTTAACCATTGCCACATGATATCCATCTATTTTGGTAAAAAAAGAACTAAAATAATGGATCTCAGATGGAAACGGTAAAAACAGATGCAAAATAAGCATATCTAATACTGAAACCTAGCCTTATGGAAATATCGAACACTTGTCCAGACAAGAGCTGCACATTTATACAAGCACCATCCATCTTGTGAGATATGGCAATAGCCAACAGCGTCCTGGCTCTTCCAAGATCAGAATCACAGTGTCCTGGAAAAAGCTATGTCCAAGATCAGGACCTTCACTTTAAAGCAACGTTCTGGTTCAAGAAAAAAATTTCAAATTAACTGAGGAAAGAAAAGAACACTTACCTGGTGACCTCTTTTTCATCTTTCTATTTGCAGATTCACAAATTTTCAGGCTAGCGATTATGCCGCCAATGTATAAAATGGGCCAACCCCTTTAAAGGGGTTGTCCCACAAAAATTACCTACGATTTTTCCAAAACCAGTACCTGGATCTGCATACTTTTGTTACTCCATGTAATTTAAAACGTACTACTAGTTATTCAATAAAATGTTTCTGTTATAACGACACCTGCTGTTGCTGTTTTTTTTTTATTTCTCTGTCCTGCTCACTGAGACGGAATCACGTGCCGATTCCATCTTTCAACTGCACCAGCTGCAGTAGAAGGATATGAGGAAAGGACACGCCCCTAGCAACTGCCAAACTTGAAATAAATCTAGCAAAACAATGCATGGAGAGATTGACTGGATCCACGGGAGGTATAGGACTGGTTCTAGCTTTGTTAGAAAGCAACTGTCGTGTGTGCACTTTTTACATTAATTATGGGATAAACTCTTAAATCAATGGCTATGCTTTCCAGCGTTGAATGGATTATAAAAATTAAAGGGGTTGTCTCATGTCAGACAATGGGGACATATCGCTAGGATTTTTCCCCCATTGTTTGATAGGTGCGGATCCCACCTCTGGAACTCGTAGCTATATCGGGAACGGAGCCCCGCAACGTGGTGGCTGGAGGACTCCGGTCCGGCCACTACCAAGAGCTCTCTCCATAGAAGCGAATGGGAGCACACAGCGCATGACCGGCCATGGCTTTCCATTCACTTCCTATGGGACCAGCGCTCGGCTATTTTCGGCAGCCACATAGAAAAATGAATCGAGGGCGGCTGCATACGCAGTGCGCTCTCTACCACTTTCAGGGCTTCTGTTCTCTATATCCTAGCGATATGCCCCCCATAGTCTGTGATGAGACAACCCTTTAAATGCTTTTTCCACTGAATGGGTCTGAGCTGCAATACTGCACATGATAATATATATATATTATATATATATATATATATATAATTATATTATATAGATAGATATAGATATATAGTATATAGATATATAGATATATAGATATATAGATATATAGAGAGAGAGAGAGAGAGAGAGAGAGAGAGAGAGAAAATAATGCAGCAGAGCCGGATTTGTTTTTGATTCATTGTATTGTGACTAGTGAATGAGGTTTAATGTTATATAAAATCACATAAATCACAGGGGGTCACGTATACATGTCTTTTGGTGGGCACTGTACTATTCTGAGAAAATGGCTTGCCTGCCTATAAACTCACAAAAACAGTTATTTGTGCGAGACATCGCTGACCATTAAAACCTGCAGACTGTTTCTCTGCAGCCACCATTTCTAATGAATGAATTTCATTTCCATACACTTACACTATTATACATCAACCAAACTGCAAGTTCGGCTCTACTACACCATTCCATTTCAATGGTGAATCTAAGCAGTCAGAATGTTCGTTGAACCATTGCCCTTTAATGCGGACTGGATTCTGGCAGGTTGAAGCAATACTTATCCTGCGACGTCATGGGTTTCCAACTGCTTGCTCCACTACATGGATTCTGTCCACCCAATGGCTGCCTCCGCTGATATTGCCGTAACCTCAATTCTACATGATTACGACCACCATATGCTGACGACATGATACATGTATCTAGCATTCAGTATGGTCCAGTGTATAAGCGGTCACAATTTACCTAGGCATCAGTGAGATGAACTGCATTTTAGAGGACATGTCCCCTTTAAGGCACGCAACAGGAAATATATAAGGTATGCAGGACCTAGTATAACCCTAATGGCAAGGCACTGTAAAGGGAGCGCATATACATTTATGATTTTAGATTAAAAAAGACGACTCTTACAACCTCAATCACATAAAACGTATTATACAAAGATGTTATGCTGTCTGAGCCAAATGCAAGATATTTGGTGCGAGCCTCAAAGTCATCCGCGGGCCGGTTATACGGGGTCCACACAGGTTCTCCGACGAATAGTCTCATGGCTTTCACGTAGTTCTAGAGAGAGAAGCGAAGAATTATATCAGCAGAAGTACCATAGTTGCCAACTGTTCCGAATTTGCAGGGACAGTCCCGGCAAATTTGGGCTATCTCGGCACAAAATGGAGTGGGGAGTGGATGGTCCAGGTGTGGTCAGGGCATTCCCAAGGATAGGGTTTTGGATGCCCTGATTTTACCAATGTAAAGGTTGGCAAGTATGAGTAGTGGTGACCAGATTCAGCAGGTAGGTAGAACCATCCCAGGACCTGTTGTGTTAGGCCTTATCCACATTTCCGTGTCAGTGACACGTCCATGAAAAAAAAAAAAACGTTCAAGTTTTCATCCGTGAAGGTGGCCTGTGAAGGATTCGTGGTTAGTCCGTGTGTCCATTTTCACCCACCGTGTTGATCCGTAATTCACTGACACGGCCTCAGCTGAAAATTAATTTAGAAAGAATCTATCAGTCCTCAGTGAAAAAACGGATGCACCAAGGATTGCTATCCGTGGTGTGTCTGTGATTTTTTTCAGACCCATAGACTTCTATGGGCATACTTGGTCCACATCTCATAGCGCATCTCTTCATGATTTTTTTTTTTACTGACCCACAATCAGTAATAAAAATACTGAAATGTGAACAGACAGCTTTAAATCAATGGGTATGTAGAAAATGCGGATAGAACACTTCAGTGAAAAACGGAAACGTGGACAAGGCCTTACTATAAGGATCTGCTCACACCATGCATCACTTCACTACCAGCAATGGACCTGTAAGTGAGGCAGATGAGCAGGACTCACAAGACAGCATCATGACCTTCACACTATGCAGTAACCTGGTGCTATCCTCTCCAACCAACCATTGAAGTAGCACCTGCCCCTAGGGTCAGGGGTAGGCAACCTCTAGCACTCCAGCTGTTGTGAAACTACAACTCCCAGAATGCATACTTCCTAAGCTCTTCTCAGAAGAACATGGAAATGAATGGAGTGCCGAAGGTTGCAGACCCCTGCTCTAGGTATTACACATCCAAATAAAAGCAGTACTCCGCACCTTCTCATCCAATGTAAAGCGGTGGTAGATGCCGGCAGGAAGTGTGATCATGGTCTCCCTTCTCCATGGAGAGTCCTGATCCATTTGCTCTTGCTGGTCTCGCACATCAAAAGTAACCAACTTCCCTCCAGGATGTAGCGGATCTCATCATCCAGGTGCAAGTGTTCTTCATAAAATATCTTCAGCTGGGAAGATAAAGCAAAGTTATACATCCTTAAAGGGAACACGTCATCATTAAATGACCCATTGTTTACATCACATTTTTATGCTAAACATTTTCTTAGATTTTTTTTCCACGTCCATGTAGATAATCTTACAATTTTTACACAGTTTACTTGGTCCAATAATAGGTCATGATTTCCTGTTCTGTGCAGGTAACTTCTCAGTAGCTATGGTTCATTATCACCAGAAGCCAGCATTACAATTAACCCTTCTGTATAGATAACACAGGATCCACCATTCACAATAGGCAGTATCACAGCTTATCTACTCCCTCTCTGACCTCTGCACAGATCACAGAGCATGCCTAGAAAACGTTTCCATAGAAGTCAATGGGGTCAGCTCCTGTTCATGGTGAGCTCATGTAGCTGATTTGAAAAGACAGGAAGTCTTTAGGGTCGTTCACAAGACAGATTTTGCCACAGAATTTTGGCTCCAAAATTTCACCAAAATCTGGCCAGCAGCCATGTGGTTCTGCTTTATATTCATTTCAATGGGGGAGGCAAGGATCATCAGAAATTAACTATTGTTTAACCCCTTACCCGACCAGCGCCGTACGTAAGTACGGCGCTGGCGAAGTCTTTAAACATGGCGCCAGCTCCTTAGGAGAGCGGGCGTCATGGCCGTGGGTGAACTGCTGATTCATACAGCAGTCACCCGCGGCTCATGTCCACTTCCCTGAACCCGGAAGTGACGGCGCGTGCGCAGAATGAATGGAAGCCCTTGCAGTGTTCGCACTGCAAGCGCTATTGCGCATGCGCCGGCCCCCGATCCTGCTGCGCACGCGCGGGATTTTCAGCGCTAGGCCAAACGGTCTAGCGCTGTCAGTCAATTTAAAGAGGGGCGTGCATGGGGGAGAGCCTCGGGGCCCGAAGGTCATTAGCATAATTTTTAAACTTCACTTTTCTACACAACCGCTGCGCCATATCTGCAATACAGGTATGTGGATAATTGGCAAAATTAAGGGCTTTTAACCTATGTATTAAAATACATAGGTTAAAACCTGGTGACAGAGCCTCTTTAAAGCACGTATGTCCGCACCAAAGTTCCACAGCAAAAAAAGATGTGTGAACATACCCCTTAACATTTTAGGCCTAGGGGCCAGGGTGAGAACAGATAATGATAAAAGCTACTGAGAAGTTACCTGTACAGAACAGGAAATCATGACCTATTAAACCTAGTGGCCAGTGTGAAAATAACAGGATTATATATACATGTATATATTATATTTTATATAGATAGTGACATGGAAAATAAAAAAAAAAACACCAAAAATTCTACAAAAAAGGCCCAGGAGATATAATAAAAGCACCTAGAGCTGCTTTTGAAGATAATCACTCGCCACTAAGGTCGGTTACTTTGATTCAAAACCTATTAGACATTATTAATGATATAGGGATTAGGCCCAGAGAATATTTTCCTCTGGTGGGGCCCAACAACCCCAGTGTAACCCTGGTATGTTAGTGTGTCCATGTACTATACTGACAGTCTACTGATAAGAACCCTGTAATGCCTCTTGCACCCTCAGGCGCGTTCCAGTCAAGTTTCCTCTCTGATTATGCTCATTACTGGTGGTCCCAGTTACAGAACACTGTGATAGCAGCTAGAAAAATTACTAAGGCCCCATTCACAACGACCGTATGTATTCCGTGACCCGTATAAAAACGGGACGGAAGACATACGGAAAGTCTTCTGTAGTGTTCCACAATTTTTCGGACCCATTGAACTTTTGATTTTTTTTTTGCGGGAGAACTTCCGTGAGATACGGGATGCCGGAACGCACACGGTGTGCATTCCGCCATTTTTTTCTCCTATGGAAAAATGAATGGGTCCGTATGGCGTTCCGCATCTTATCCGCAAAAATGCGGATAAGATGCGGAAATGTACATACGGTCGTGTGAATGGGGCCTAACAAAAAAGGGTTGCTCAAAGCACATAGCCCCTTTAAGTTCATGTTCTTGGGTTGGTTTATACAGTTTACGAATGCAGAAACACTGCCACCCTTGGCCCAAAAACAAATAATTATGTCTTTTTGCAACTCTGATAAATTGCCCCCTTTACCCATGACAGCTCATTCAGACGGCCGTACATTGTCCGCAAAAATGCGGATCCGTTTTTTGGCAGATTATATACTGACCCATTCACTTCTATGGGCCCTTTTCTTCCATTCCATGGCTCCGCAAAACAAATGAAACATGTCCTATACCTGTCAGTGAAAATCAGGACATAGCCCCATTGAAGTCTATGGGTCTGCAAAAATACGGAATGCAATCCGTTTTTTTGCGGACATGCTGAACTGTCTGCAAAAAAACGGATCCATATTTTTGCGGACATCTACGGCTGTCTGAATGAGCCCTAACAGGGAACATGTGTGCAGACTGCCTATCCCACACCGTATATACCCACCAAGCCAGCTCAGCACATGGACTTTCTTCATAAGCCAAGTGCTGATGGCAGTGGAAGAAGTCATAATAATATGACTTGCCTGTGTATTTATAATGCACGTCTGGACAGTCAAGGTACTTTTCCACAGTAACGAAGGTCATCAGGTAGAACAGCTCAATCACAACACCGCAGGGGGAAGAGAAAATGTTTCTCACAGTCTACTCCTCCACAAGCCGCATTAAAGCGGAAAACTATTGTTTTCATAGTGATGTTTTATTTTTTTCTTAATTTTTTTTATTAAAGGAATTGTCCACGAAAAATATTCTACAATTTTAAAACCAGCACTTGGATCTGAATATTTTGTAATTGCATTTAATTAAAACATTTGGTATAGCCACTGAGTTATTTAATAAAATGTATCTGTTTAGCACCACCTGATCTTTTTCTGACTTCTTTGTCCTGCTCACCGAGATGGCCGCACATGCTCAGTTTCATCCTTCAACTGCCTACCGAGCTGTGATAGGTAGATCATGGACACACCCCCTTAGCTGCAGCAGAAAAGACACGCCCCTTGAACTGTCAGCTTGCTATAAATCTAGCAGAGCAATGAATGGGGAGATCTCTGGATCCACGGGAGGTACAGGGGCTGGTTCTAGCTTTGTTAGAAAGAGATTGTCATGTACTATATGATGTCCGATTTTCATTTTTACATTAATCATGGGATAACCTCTTTAAAGGCTATAGACCCCTTTGAGGGAATTTTTTTATGGATTGTATTCCTCTCATTTTGGGCTAAAAATAATCTTTCAATTTGCCCTTAATACTTTTTTCAACAGGTTTTCCTCTACATATTACACTTTCAGTGAGTATCTGCAGGCTGTCGCTCTCTGCCCCACACTGAATCTGGCAGACAGCTGTTCTGACAGCTTGGCCCTATCGGACCAAACGATTTTCAGGCCAATTATCGGGAGCAAGAATAGGAACGCTTGTTTCCATTAATCAGCCGGTATAATCGTGCCACCAATCAGTAAATAAATGAGCAAATGCTCTGTCATCAGGATGAAAGATGCAATGATTATCACAAGCACATCTCCATGTGTAATCAAGGATGAGCTGTCAATCATTAGAAGTGAATGAGGGAGGAACGACTGTACTAGTGATCATTCCTCCCATATTCACTTTACATCAGCCTGTATAATAGGCTGATATGGCAGATGGACAAGTTTATAGTCCACTGGTCCTCTTGGTAATAGGGTCCTAACACTCTTTACAGCTAATGTTCGACACAAACTTAAACTTAAATAAGTGTTTATGAGCTTTTCAGAAGTTCAGAGATAAGAGCTACATATTGAGTCATCATAGCAGCTATAGAGGAAAATTTTGAATAAAACACTTAAAAATTGATTTGCAGCCCAAAATTAGTAGAACGCAATACTAAAATAAAAATGCCCCAAAGGGCATGCATAAGTGCAATTGTTAGTATGTTCTTCTCCATTAATTTTGCGGGACTCTAGTCCCATCATGACTGCTGCTAGAGGGGCATGTAACCAGACTTGTTCATCAGCACCCACCACTGAATAAGTTTGCTTGTGGCACTGCTCAGACATTCATTTCTATTACCACGTACATTGTTTCTATGTATGAGCCAGAATATACACCAACTGAATGAATAGGGTTATATTCACCCAGCTTAAAGTGTCCTTTTTTTACTGACATTGAGGCGGTATATATATCGCAAGACTATGTTATTCCAAGCAGAAGCATACAGTAAAGAACATATATCATGGAGTACACGTTTTAGGGGGGGGTTGTCTTACTCTATGGGATCCTATAGCCAATGAATTCCAAGATATGCCAATACACTAGCAAGGCACAGGCATACTTTATTATATCCTCTGACGTAACCTCTGATAAAAGACAATGGACTGACATTTCAAAAAACTGGGTAACATTATGGCCCCCTTTCATTTCGTTGCCATCACGTAAGGTTGGTGTACCATGCAGGAGCCAGGAAAAGATGGATGACAACATTTGCTGCAGCGGTAATGGTGAGCTTACTGGTTGTCACACAGCTTTCCCAGGTACTGATGTGCAACAACTCGATAGAAGAGAACATCTCAGGGCCAATTTTTAAAGGGATATGTGCTCAAATACTCAATCAGCATTCCAAGATGTTGCTTCAGATAGTAATGCGGTTCTACCCCCGGCTTGACAGTCATCTATCAGTCATTATTCTCATGGAAGACATAGAAAAACATCAGAGAAACAGTCAACGATTCAGAAGAAGCGAGGCTCGTCCTTAATGTCTGCTGCACGGGAAGCGTCACGTTGTCACTGCACCTGCAAGCTGCATCCTCTCCACTGAAGCCAAGGACAACAATTTACCTTCTGCTCATAATTGGGCAGCGTGTCTTTATGTATGGTGATTATATCCATCCAAGAGTAATTATTTTCTTTGCGAATCTTGGCCAGCTCTGGATCAGTCTCATAATTATCAGCATCCAACTGGTGAGGAAAAAAAGAGAAGAAGAAAAAAAAAAGATGAAAAAAAGTGCAAACATATGTACTGCTGTGAGCATAACCGAGCGCCGCGTCCAAAAACTGGCTCGGTGGCAGATGTTACAGGGAAGGGGGCAAATAAGCAAAGAAAGAACATAATAAAGGAATCTGCATTCTAGAAGGGACACCAAAACCCCACAAACATTTATTAAATTATTACATTTCTACCCGATTCTGTTCATTTTGACATTTATAGTTTTTGTATTTTAAAGGGTTTCTGTCACCAGAAATAACCCTATTAAACCAAGTGTCATTTGCAATGAGCAAATGACACTTGATTCCAGTAATGTTACTATTATACTTCTCAGTAACGGCGTTTTGCTAAAAATAGCGATTTTATAATATGCTAATGACCTCCCCTAGGTGCAGTAGGCGTGAACCTGCACCTAGGAGAGGCCATAATAACGCCTCTTACCACGCCCCCGGTCGCGCTGATTGACAGGGCCGGGCAGCCAGCTCTTTCGGCTCCCGGCCCTGTACGAACCCGAAATCCCGCGCCTGCGCAGTAATGAAGCCGGGACCCGGGCGGGCGCCGGCTCTCAATGCGCGCTGATCCCGCGCCTGCGCATTGCGATCAGCGCGCATTGAGAGCCGGCGCCCGCCCGGGTCCCGGCTTCATTACTGCGCAGGCGCGGGATTTCGGGCTCGTACAGGGCCGGGAGCCGAAAGAGCTGGCTGCCCGGCCCTGTCAATCAGCGCGACCGGGGGCGTGGTAAGAGGCGTTATTATGGCCTCTCCTAGGTGCAGGTTCACGCCTACTGCACCTAGGGGAGGTCATTAGCATATTATAAAATCGCTATTTTTAGCAAAACGCCGTTACTGAGAAGTATAATAGTAACATTACTGGAATCAAGTGTCATTTGCTCATTGCAAATGACACTTGGTTTAATAGGGTTATTTCTGGTGACAGAAACCCTTTAAGTACAGTTCCTTAATTTTCTACATTTTTTTCATGGTACATAATATTATAATGTTCTCTCAAGCATTATATAGGGAAGGGATCAAAACCTCCGGCAGTCCAGCTGTTCTGAAACTACAACTCTCAGAATCCTCCTTTCACTTCTATGAGAATTACAAGAACAGCCAAGAAAGTGTGCATGCTGGGAGTTGTAGTTTGACAGCAGCTAGAGTGTCGAAGGTTGCTGATCCCTGATATAGGGTATTTTTTGCTGTGGATTTTGATACGTTTCCCATGATTAGCTCCATGGAATGGGGCTAAATCTGTGGGTGGATGGGCAGCATGCAAACAAATTCCTCATCTGAAATCCGAGGGTATTCTCCAGCGTGTGAACTTATTCTAATACACCTGCGTATCGTGATGACAAATAGGTCAACTCTATCTAAAATTTGATGAAGCTATAATGTGTGATGGTCTCCATCTTAAAGGGGTATTCTGGTAAAGCTGTGATCCAACCAGAACCCACACCTATACATATAACCAGAGCTTCATTTTAGCCTGCAATCCATTTGTCTAGCTCCTGTGTGAGCCTGCAACACAGTGTGTCATGGCTCCTGATTTTCCCTCACAAAACTACAATCCCCACAATCCCTAGCTTTCCTGCTCTGAGTTTGTGCTTGTTCATGAGTGTTGCTGTTCACTGATTGGCTGCCTGACATCCCAGTGCAGACACGCCCCCTCAACTCAGTAATCAGCAGCACACTAACATTTAGCTAGAGAATTGATAGCAACACACTGAGAAAGCCTGACCTGATAAAGGCTCAGAACTACAGGTCGCTGCCATGGTAACTCAAGAGGAAACACAGTGGGTAGTAAGGAAGAAAAGTACTTTATAACTACTAAACAGTAAATATGTGAAACTAACATTATATTAGCTAATTATTGATGATGAATTAGTCTAAAACATAAGTTATATTTATGGTAACCCGGAATACCCCTTTAATGCAATTCTACTCATCTTCCACCTCAGCTAGCATGTAATATCTGCACTTGGCTACAATCCACAGAATTGGGGGGGGGGGTTATGGCAATTGTGAAGGCAGATGATCCCTTGGGGTTCAGTGCACCAGGAAAGACAATCTGTATCTTTCCTGCATTTGCCTAAATATTAGGTTACCTATATCAGGGATTTTTATATATAGGGGAGTACAAGTTAGGCCACTGGGATATTTCCCTGTAGGGTCTATGGCCAATCCACCCCTGCAGACAACTCTGGTGGTGCCTTATCTCCCTTGAGAACAAATGGATTGGGAATATTGGAATTCAACTGCTGAGTCCAATTTTCCCACCTGTATCTGCTGTCTGTAGAGTTGTGAAACGCCCATACACATTAGATCAGCGGGTTCAGATGGCATTTATCTAAGGTGTATGACCACTTATTTTTAAGCAGATGTATCTTATAAATTTTTGGAAGAGATTTACAATAGCCCAAAAGAATTTGTATCAATGCCATACACGCAAAATTATTTCTACCACCAAATCACTTTGGCAATCTCCGAGTCTATATAGATTCCAAAAGCAGCAAGGAGGGCCGGCACCATACTTCAAGTCTTTATTGCACTTCCAAACGGGATGGCATAATACTTGGTAGGAAAAAAAAAAACATTTAAAAGCAAACACGCAGGCAGATGAAAAACACACTGGTTGACACATTTTAGATCTAACTTTGACTTTACTTATAGCCCTTTGGCTCAAGCTATCTGGAAGATTTTTAAACATGCACCTGCATTCAAACACCCCCTACACCTGTGTAAAATAAGCGTAAAACAAGTGCACAACAGAAAATTCTTGCATGAACAAAAGCATAGTACACTACATACTACTTCAATAATTTCAGGGACTGAGATATTGATGATCAATTCTCAAGATATAACAATAGAAAATTCGGACCAGCGATAAATATATATATATTTTCATAAGTGCATATCCATAAAGCAAAATTATAGAAATACAAAGATATATGGATATATAGTTGCACAACATGTAATAAACAATAGGAGTAAAAGTAAATCTGGATATATTTGGCGCTATGCCGACTAAAGATAAAAAAGGAAGTCCTTAGTTACACATATTTGCAATGCGTGATTATGCCCACTCACCAAACTTCACGGTAACTTCCTGTGGAGTGGGTTCCTACACTCATCTATGCCTCTGTTCAGACTAAATCCAAGTCTCCATTATTCAGGGCGTGTGGAACCAGCTAAATAGGACTTCCTTTTTTATCTTTAGTCGGCATAGCGCCAAATATATCCAGATTTACTTTTACTCCTATTGTTTATTACATGTTGTGCAACTATATATCCATATATCTTTGTATTCCAATTCTCAAGATATGTCATCATTATGAGATCGGTGGTGAGTGACACCCAGAACCTCCACGGATGAGCTGTTCAAGATAGGCTCTGGCACCAGAAACAGGAGGCCCTGTCAACTGTGTAAGGGCTCATGAACTTGAATATTTTCGGCCCTCATCCAACCCACATTTTGTGCAGGTCAGATGCGGACCCATACATTTCAATGGGGCCGCAAGAGGTGAACAGCATATTGTGTGCTGTCCCACGGCACCCGCAAAAAAATAGAACGTGTCCTATTCTTCTCGGTTTTACAGACAAGGGTAGGACAGTTCTATTATGGGCCATACATTCCCTTTCACAAAATGCGGAAGGTACACAGCCAGTATCCATGTTTTGGGGATCTGCATACGGCTGTGTGCATGAACCCCAAATGTCCTTTTACATTGGCCAAGAATTGGCCAGATAATTGCTAACAAGCATTCATAGGAACGCTCCTTATGGCTGATATGACAGTGTAATGGTGTTGCCGATTACCTGTTGAAGGAGCGGAACACTTGTTCATCCAGTAACAGAACGTTAGTGCGGTCACCAAAATCATTGTTTGCTGGTAGCAGACCATGCCGTCTAAACAGCCTATGCTGCCGGCAAACAATGATTCTGTATGGGGACGAGCAATGGCATTAGTGATCACTCCTCCCCATACTGTGGAGGAGATTGCTGCATGTCAATGCAGTGGTCTCATTCACTGATGAGCAGGCGATTGTTGGGAAGGCACCCAACCGACAATCGTCTGCTAAATATACCAGTGTAAAGGGCTCTTAAGAAACTATCCATGTGAAACAGAAATCAAGATATTTACTGTTTAAAGGGAATCTGTCACCAGCGACCTACCTATCAATTTTTTTTGCATATACACATAGCTGTGGGTCACTTCATAAAAAAGCTGTATTTCCTTTAGTAGGTCCGAGTGGCCATTTATGTTATGACACTTTCTTAATATGCAAATTAGATGTTTGGTGCAATGAGGGCCTCACCTTTGCTCTTGTAGCCCCCAATCACCACTCTTTTCTACTGCCAGAACCTCCATCACTGCCTACCCTCTTAATGAAAGCAGCGAAGGAGAGCCTAGCCACAGAAATGAGCAGAGCTCGGAGGCTAAATATGCATATTAGGAAAAAGTATCATAACTCGTCAACATGTCCATGGTCTGCCAACCATGGATCTGCAAAATACAGACACCTTCTGTGTGCAATCCATATTTTTCAACTGCCATTACTAGAAATTGCTATTCTTTTGTAGATTTTGTGGACCTATGGAAATAATGGGTCCATGTGTAAATCCACAAAAAATGCTGATCGGATACAAAATATGTGCATGAGGCCTAAAAACAGCAGAGGTCGTGCCCTGTGTCTAGGTCTCCCAAGGGCGGACTGGGAACATAAAGTGGCCCTAGTAAAAATACTAAAAGTGGCCCTGTTTTGTAGTTGGGCCCAAATTGATGGAAGGCAGGGCCAGCAATACCATATTGTGGCTCATTATACCGCCCCAACAGAGCCAAATACCACAGTCCATCGCAAAATACTGCCAGCAGCACAAAATACATCCCCAAAAACCTCCAGTGGCCGGCCACGAGGAAGGCCCAGGCGGCCCCTTGGTAAGGTTGATGGCCAATTCGCCCCGAGGTCTCCTCTGAGAGGCCCGAGTCCTAATGCTGTATATGTATATAAGAGTTTCCTTTTTCTCGCTATATAAGTCAGAGAAAAATAAGCGCCTACTCTGTATGGTGTAAATTCCCTGGCAGTTCATAAAACGGCCTACAAAAAAAAAAAAGTTGTCTTCAAAAAGTCCTTGGCAATTTCCTACAAATTTCTCGTACTACTGTTGCACCAGACCTGCAGCCAGCAGCACAAAATACAAAACTGCCATCTTCATAAAGTATGGCGTCTCAACAAGGGCAGCAACACTCATTTCCAGTCGAAGGTTGGTGCAGAAAATGCTGAGAAAACCTGGGCAGTAAATGACGACAGAAGCACAATGCCAGGTATCTCCAGCTAATGAGGCATCAAAGGCAAATTCATTTATTCAATGTGGTCGTTCACAGTCAATTACTCTGCATCCTGAAGCTGAAATAAGAAGGGCGTTATAAATCACAGAGACGCTCCACGACGGATTCTCTCTCCTATATTAAGCCTTTATCAGTTATGTGGGATTTTTATTTTTCATTATGATTATTTGCATTAGGCCTCATTCAAACAAAAATATTTTCGGTCCGAATTTTTTGTGGATCGCGCATGGACCCATTCTTTTCCATGGGGCCTCAAGAAACGCGGACAGCACACGGATGTATCCATATTTTGCAGATCCACAATTTGCGGACAGCAAAACAGATACGGTCACGTGACTGTAGCCTTACTCAAGTTTTCTGGATCAATTTGGCCTCCAATGAAACTGAGTGACACTTGTAGCACAGGGCTATGTGGCCATAGGCAGTGACGTCATCTCCATGAATGATCCATGGGGCAGACATGCGTGGTCACCGAGTTAAAGACATACCAGATGGCTATTAGTCACTGAAGACCGTCATGTTGCATGATGGCTCCACACAATTAATAATATCGGCTAATACGAACATATTATTTAAAAAATAGTGTATTCTCTTTCCCCCATACAGGACTGAAGGAAAGAAAAACTGTCCAATGCATTTTTAACATATTTTTTAGGTATTTGAGTAAAAGTTTCGACTTTTGCCGAAAGATTGATGTAGGAATTTGGGGCTATATACCGCAGCTGGAAATGTAGCTGCTGACCACCAAGGGGTGGGAGAGTGTGAGTGGTAAATGTATGCAGAAGACTGGGCAGGGGCGTAATTACCACAGCAGCAGACCATGCGACTGCTATGGGGACCATGACAAGAGGGGCCCAGTCTTAGTTGGGATCATCTCCTCTTCTACTGGGGGTGAAAACTTGGTCAGGACTCTACCCTCTAAAGGAACAACTTTTAGCAAATGAGTCAGTGGAAATATGGCCCAAGGGTCATTGAAAGGGGTTTAGGCGGAAACCCTTCTGTCCTGTGGGGGGGGGGGGGGCCTGGTCTGATCCTTGCTATAGGGCCCTTACTTCTCTATGTACTCCACTGGATGTGGGCTTGTATCATATAAATCAGCGTCACAAATAGGCACTGTGGGGGTTATAGAGCATGGGGGGGAGTGGGGGATCATGCTGTTACTTCTACAACTACTGGGAGTAAGGGGGAGACTGGATGCTAATACCGAGAACAATGCTGCCACGACTACACTACCAGGGATAAAGAGGGGGGCCCTGCTGTTACTACTACTACTGTAAGGCTACTTACACACTAGCGTTATTGCTGGATCTGGCAGTGCTCAGCAAAAACGCTTCCGTTACTGATAATACAACCATCTGCATCCGTTATAAACGGATCCGGTTGTTTAATCTGTAACATATTAAAGTGTGAAGATGAAGTTTCTGATCATTTGAATTCCATTTTGTATCTGTTCAGTTAAAGTGTTGATTTAAGACCTGTGAATGCATGTGTAGGTAGTAAGGTTTTGTCTACATATTTTTCTCAAGGTTGTTTTGAGATTCTGACTTGGTGCGGACCTGGGAACTGGCCGCCTCCAAGGTCTGGGGTGAGAGCAGATGAACAACACGTACACAGTGACAATTAACACAGCACATGCCGCAGGCTACGTTCCACTAAGGGATGGAGATCTTTGTATGATTGGTATAAAGCTGATAATCCTCAGGAAAAAGTCAGACGCTCATCCTATGGGGGGACTCCTTGTGCAGGGACCTAATCTGTGTTTTTCCCGATCAAGACTCTGACTGTTTTCGCTGAAAGGGCTTCCCAGGTGATGTCGCTGTCAGAATGATGTTAACTCCATCAGTGATGCATGTACTTTCAATCTTGATGTAGTCAGGACTCCAGATGAAGTGTTGAAGTAATTGTGTATTATGTTCTTTATCCTATGCATATAGATAAGTGCAAAAGGACATAATATCGCTATATGTATATACTACTTATTATGTATAATAAAATCATATTATAAACCTTCCTTTGAAGTGTAGCTGTAGTTCGTTAAGAGTCTCTCTTAAGGGCCCTTTCACATGACCGTATGCCCTCCGAGACATATGGTCCGTGAGCAGGCCATAATGTCCCGGAGCAGCATCAGCATCATTGGTTACAATGATGCTGTGTATGCCAGGCCGCCCGCGTGCACAGCATCATTTTAATCTATGATGCTGTGTGCTTTCATGTGCACGACGATCGATGCCGCTCCGTGACATATGGCCTGCTCACAGACAGACCGTATGTCTCGGAGGGCATATGGTCATGTGAAAGGGCCCTAAAGAGTATTCAAACCTGAAGTCTCTTCTCTTATCAGCAAAACACATAGCCAAGACGGATCCGTTTTCTATTGTGTCAGAGAAAATGGATCTGTTCCCATTGACTTGCATTATGGGTCATTACGAAATCCGTTTGGCTCCGCATCCCATGACGGAAAGAAACCCGCCGCAGCTTGCTGCGGTTTGCTCTCTGGTATGAGAACGGAACAAAATGCATTTTGGAGAATTCCATTTTGTTCAATTACCTTTTGTCCCATTGACAATGAATGGGGACAAAACGGAAGCGTTTTTCTCTGGTATTGAGACCCTAAGACGGATCTCAATACCGGAAAATATTAACGCTAGTGGTGAAAGTAGCCTAAGAGAGAAGGGAGATGGTCTGCTGCTGCTAGCTCATGTGTAACAGGGGAGAGGCCCTACATTTACTACTATTATAAAGCAGGGGTCCACAACCTGTGGCCAGGGGGCCACATGCGGCCCTTGATATCATTCTGTGCGGCCCCCAACCATCTAGTGACAGACACGTATGTTTATGTCTTGTGACTGCTCTCATGTAGTCTCCCATTAAATGGAGTACTAGAAGTTGTAACCAGTCATTTATGAATATATTACTGTATTTACAATACACCAAAAATACAGTATTTCAGTTGGTAATACCCCTTTAATTTTTATTTTTGACCCCTGGGATTAGTTCAGTACGACAATGTGGCCCCCAACCAGAAAAAGTTCTGCACCCCTGATATAAACGAATGGAGGATTCTGCTGCGACTACTGGGGGAGGGCGACAGCAGGGTTACATCCAGGGGCGCACCACCAATGAGGCCAGGTGGTAGGGAAGGGCCATGGGCAATGAGTGCTTTCATTGTGGCACAGGAGTTAGGTTAAGAAATTGGCATGGAGGAAGTCTCGCGATTTCAGTTTTTGCCACAGGCAGCAGAAAGGTTAGGTGCACCCCTGGTTACATCAGATCTATATGCAGGCAGCTGGATCCTGCAGTATATATTTTCAACATAGGAGACTATGAGTAACATATGCCACTGTATGCCTACAGAATGCCATCCGCAAAGGTATATATTGGGATCCCCTCTCTAAGTAAACCTCCAACATACACTGCAACCTTCCTAAGGCTATTTTCACATCTGCATTTTTGCCGGATCTGCAGGGGATCAGCAAAAACGCTTCCATTATGAGCTAGATGGATCCGGCACTCAAACCATTGTAAGTCAATGGGCGCCAAAAGGGATCCGGCACCCATTGACTTACATTGTGTTTCATGTTGGATCCGTCTTGCTCCGCATCCCATGACACACTCAAAAACGCTGCCTGCAGCTTTTTTCTGTCCACGATGTAACGAAACGGAACAGAATGCATTCTGGTGCACTACGTTCCGTTCATTGATTGACAATGAAGACAGGCATCAATACCGGAAAAGAAAACGGAGATGTTTAAAGTAGCCTAATGGGAATCAACCTGAAATACTGCTCCATAAAGCATCCAAAGGCAAAGCTATATAATACAGTCATGTGCATGAGGCCTGACAGTGTCTGCAGCAGTTGAGGGTGCAGTTGCTGGTTCCATAGAGGTAAAAAAAAAAAAAAAAAAAAATGAAAGCATCATGAGTGTCCTGATTGTAAGTGTAAAAAAAAAAAAAAAAAACTTGTAATATGTGATTACAACACACCCCATAGAGATTTCATGGTCTCCCTGTCTGAAGAGACAGCCTTGACCCTTGTCATGTGCTTTGGCTTTAAGCAATATTTTACCTAAAAAAAAAAAAATACTAAAAGAGCATTGACCTAGAAGTTTGCAATGGGAAAAATATTACTAAACATTACACAACTGATGGTGCTGTGCTTGGTGAGCAGGGAGGAGGTAGCGGCACTCACACACTCTCAAACAGCTGATCAGCAGGGGGTCCCGGGTGTCGGACCACCACCCATCAGTAGTAAAATCCTGGAAAACCCATTTAATGGAGATGTAATACAGCTATATGTACAGAGCCAATGACTGGTTATTATGGCACTGTCAGCAACAACATTGCAGATCTACTTTTCTGAGGCATGCACAGTACTGCCCCCCACTTTAATTCAGGGGTGCTATAAGCCACTTGCTCCGTTCATGGTACAGGTGGAACTATGATGGGGGAGGTTGAATCTCCTCCAATTAGTGTTGTGGCTCCATTGTTGCAGTTATACTGCATAGGACACAAGGTACAGGACACAATACGACCGCCACATGCATTAGTTTGGGGCTCATATAAGACTGGTCAAAACTAAGGCAAAACGCATAGTCATTAACCATAACAGCCAATAAAGTTATTGCTTTCATTTTCCAAACGACATTAGAATGAATGAGAGCTAGAATCCGATTGGTATTTAGGTGTAACGACTCTTTTTCTGTGTCAAATCTTCCCCAATGGAGTAAACAATTTCCAGGGGAAGGCAGCCAATAAGAGGTCAGCTTCAGTGCTTTTCGTACAGTATACGATCCATGAGCTGATTGGTTGCTGCGGACCAGGTGCTTCTCATACAGGGGTCTCTAGGGGCTACAATATGTAGTCACACACGTGCTCGCAACTCACCTTGTAGGCATGCACCCCCAGCTGCTGCAGCTCCTGCTCTGACACCGGCTGGTTCGGCTGCAGCTGGTGCGGCTTCCTCTGGTCTTCCGCAGAGTCATCCATGTACCAGGCCTGCACCATTTTGCCCCAGATCCAGTCACAAACAGACAATCCCGGGAGGGAGTCGGGACTCGGGACAAGCAACTCAGAGAACCGCTCCGCCCCCTCCGCCCCCCTCCCTAGCTCCGATCACTGTAATAGAGGAAGTGTCGCCGCTCATGATCGGAGGCGCCATTTTGTTGGCTACCAGTTTGCTGTGCCGGAAGTGTCGCCGTTCTGGAGTTACACGGACATTATATTGGTTATCTTAGTTCATTTCACACAACAGGGATGGTTTCCTGTGTGTGAATGAATTACTATCATATTAGTAGGCTGCAGTTATCTCTCTGGTACATCACTTTTATATCCCTGATGGCTCTCATTCTGGGAGGAATATAACAAGAAAACAAAGTCTTAATAAGCCCTATAGCTGGTGGTGGATCACCGAAGTTATCTAGAGGCCCCAGCCTCTTCATAACTTTGACATATCCATTGCCGCTTCTAAATGTAAGATAGCTTCCTTGTTGTGTTATGTTTCAACCATTTTCTACGCCTAAACCAGGCATGGAAAATGAGACGGGCCTACCAGCCCACCCCCTTTTTTAGACCTGGCGTGAGCGGGGAAGAAGTCATAGATTCCGCCGCACCATTGTATGAGACAGTATGTGCGCTAGACATACGCCACAAAAGAGGCATATATCTGGTCATAAAAAGTTGCAAATTTTTAGCACGAGAAAAGGAGAAAAGGGAACTTACACAAAAAAATGTGGCTTTTTTCACTCTACATAACAAGCACACAGGGGCTTACTGTTTCCTCCGATGTCCTGGAGATTCTTGAGAAGTATTGTACCCCCAGTATTGATACTCTGCGTACAGGTTGTATATTGTGCTGGCACTTTTATGGTACACAGCTACATGGGGATTGTGGGAGCGACACGTTGCACATCCAAGTTGTTGTAGAGCAGCAGGACTGCCACAGAAATGAATGGGGTCGCAGAGCTTGCCGCAACCCCAGAATCACCAAAAATCCAACACTTGAATTTTTTTTGTAATTCTGAGGTTGCGGCAAACACAGGCTGCCCTGCTACACTGTGATACCTCGGAGGCCCCCAAAATTGTTGTGTACCGTTATATGTACATGTTCCTGTAGTAATGACATATTATCAATACCATGTTGAAGGTTCTGTTGAT
>ONZH01022931.1:0-19443 GCA_900303285.1 Rhinella marina
TTGTTAGGCTGCTTATCCCGTGACCCTCGCGTTAGAAGCATTTTTTTCAAACACTGATTACTGGGTGTTCACTCTCCTGGACCCACGGCACAAGCAGAACCTTTCCACTCTCATCCCTGTAGAGGAAAGCAGTAAGAGAGTGAATCAATATCAACAGGCCCTGGTGCACAAGCTGAAGCAATCCTTCCCATCTGACACTGCTAGCGGCAGAGGGCGTGGTTCTGTGGGCCAAGTAGCGGGGGAGAGGAGGCGAGCAGGTAGCTTGTCCAGCACTGGCAGGGGAACGCTCTCCAAGGCCTTTGCCAGTTTTATGTCACCCCAGCAAGACACTGTCATCTGTCCCCAGTCTAGGCAGAGTAGGGGGAGCTGTACAGAAAGATGGTGAGGGAGTACCTAGCTCACCATACCAACGTTCGGACCGATCACTCTGCCCATACAACTACTGGGCTTCAAAGCTGGACACGTGGCCTGAACTGGCGCTGTACGCCTTGGAGGTGCTGGCCTGCCCTGCCACTAGCGTGTTGTCAGAGCGGGTATTCAGTGCAGCTGGTGGCGTCATCACCGATAAGCGTACACGCCTTTCAACTGCCAACGCTGACAGGCTGACGCTTATTAAAATGAACAAAGCCTGGATTTCACCGGAATTCAAATCTCCTCCGTGGGGAAAGCAGCTAAAGATTAACATTACTTATTTATCCGATTCCTCTTCTCTACTCCTCCTACTCCTCCTCCTCCTTGTCATCTTTGCCTAACGCTGACCTAAAAAACACATTTTTTTAGAAGTCCAACTGGCACTCTTTACCACAATTTTTTCGGAGGTCCACCTACAGGCCCTCTCTCCAAACAATTTTTCCGGAGGTCCACCTACAGGCCCTCTCTCTAAACAATTTTTCTTTGCACCTAGTTGGGTGCTTCCCTAACATGTGATGGGTATGTGCCTCGCCTTTCTTGGTCTGGGTGAGCACAATTGCCATGAGGGTAACCACTAGGCTTTTGCCTGAGAATTTGGGTTAATGGTGGGATTAGGCATCCTCAGAGGTATCCATGCATGCTGCCCCTGCTGTTTCCTGTCCATTTCCGTGGTGTTTCCATCATTTTCTGATGTTTCCAGGTTTTCACCCAGCCTTCCCTAGGCAGAGCCTTGGTCCCCTGCAAAAATGCTCGAGTCTTCCATTGACTTCAAAGGGGTACGTTACTCGAAACGAGCACCCGATCATCGGGAAAAGTTCGTCTCTAATAACGAGCACCTGAGCATTTTAGTGCTCGCTCATCTCTAATCCAGATCCATCTGTAGCAGTGTACTTGCCGACATTTTCTCCCAGGCCAAGCATTCTCATTTTATATACTAACCTTTTATGTGGTACCGTGTCAAATACTTTGGAGAAGTCCAGATATACGACATCCATTGATTCGCCGCTGTCAAGTCTAGAACTTACCTCCTTATAGAAACTGATTAAATTGGTTTGACATGACCGATCCCTCATGAAGCCATGCTTATATTGAGTTATTTGCCTATTTTCAATGAGGTACTCCAAGATAGCATCTCTTAGAAAAACCCTCAAACAGTTTACCCACGACAGATGTTAAATTTACCGGCCTATAATTCCCGGGCTCTGTATTTGGACCCTTTTTGAATATTGGCACCACATTTGCTATGCACCTTTCAGAGAACTGATGGCTTGTGCAGAGCCAAGGTGGATAGTCGCAAGCTGTCATTTCTTCTTCATAAAGTCTGTACCAGCCCTGCACACGTATGTTGAAAGGAAGGTGGGCCAGTCCTTGATCCGGTCGGTGTCTGCTAAAGTTCACGGCAGCCCCGATGTGTGGAGCTTTAACTACGGTCATGGACAATACATGTCCTTTACGGGTCACTGGTTAAATATGGTTCCTACTCAGCTAGACCGGCAACTTTGCCAGGTGACGGCGCTGCCGCCTCCATGTTCTAAAGCTGTCAGTCTTGCGCCAATGTCCTCCTCTGCCTATTCATCCTCAACTTTGTCCTCAGCCTCCACTGCAGGCACAATTTGGAGTTCTCCTCCAGCATACGACCTGTGCAGTGCTCGGCGGTGTCACACTGTTCTGCTCCTAGTTTGCCTGGATGAAGACAGAGAAGGAACTGCTCCGCGTCCTTCATCAAGAAATTGAAGATAAGATGAGAATGCTTGGCCTGGGAGAAAATGTCTGTATCTGGGTAAGTAACTGGCTCAGTGATAGAAAACAGAGGGTGGTTATTAATGGCACATACTCAGATTGAGTCACTGTAACTAGTGGGGTACCACAGGGGTCAGTATTGGGCCCTATTCTCTTCAATATATTTATTAATGATCTTGTAGAAGGCTTGCACAGTAAAATATCAATTTTTGCAGATGACACTAAACTGTGTAAAGTAATTAACACAGAAGAGGACAGTACACTGCTACAGATGGATCTGGATAGACTGGAGGCTTGGGCAGAGAAGTGGCAGATGAGGTTTAACACTGACAAATGTAAAGTTATGCATATGGGAAGGAATAATGCAAGTCACCAGTACATACTAAATGGTAAAATATTGGGTAACTCTGACATAGAAAAGGACCTAGGAATTTAGTGAACAGAAATCTAAGCTGCAGAAACCAATGTCAGGACAGCTGCTGCCAAGGCCAATAAGATAATGGGCTGCATCAAAAGAGGCATAGATGCCCGTGATGAGAACATAGTCCTGCCACTTTACAAATCACTAGTCAGACCACACATGGAGTACTGTGTACAGTTCTGGGCTCCTGTGAACAAGCAGACATAGCAGAGCTGGAGAGGGTTCAGAGGAGGGCAACTAAAGTAATAACTGGAATGGGTGGACTACAGTACCCAGAAAGATTATCAAAATTAGGGTTATTCACTTTAGAAAAAAGACGACTGAGGGGAGATCTAATAACTATGTATAAATATATCAGAGGTCAGTACAGAGATCTCTCCCACGATCTATTTATCCCCAGGACTGTGACTGTGACGAGGGGCCATCCTCTGCGTCTGGAGGAAAGAAGGTTTGTACACAAACATAGAAGAGGATTCTTTACGTAAGAGCAGTGAGACTATGGAACTCTCTGCCTGAGGAGGTGGTGATGGTAAGTTCACTAAAAGAGTTCAAGAGGGGCCTGGATGTATTTCTGGAGGTAATAATATTACAGGTTATAGTTACTAGAGAGGGGTCGTTGATCCAGGCAGTTATTCTGATTGCCTGATTGGAGTCGGGAAGGAATTTTTTTCCCTAGTGGGGAAAACTGGCTTCTACCTCACAGGGTTTTTTTGCCTTCCTCTGGATCAACTTGTAGGAAAACAGGCCGAACTGGATGGACAGATGTCTTTTTTCGGCCTTATAAACTATGTTACTATGTTACTATGTTACTATGAATCCTGGCTGTCTCCTCACCAACTGAAAATCTGAACCATGGTCACCGACAATGGTAAGAACATTGTGTCGGCGCTGCACCAAGAAGGGCTGAGCCATGTGCCCTGCATGGAACACTTCTTTAATCTGGTTGTAAAGCAGTTCCTGACGTCTTCTATATGTCTGGAAGACATCTTGAAAATGGTCAGGAAAGTGTGCATGCACTTAAGCCACTTTTACATGTAAATCATGTCTTCCTTGAGCTGCAAAGGCAGAATACCATTCACAAATATCTGCTCTTATGTGACATTTCCAACCGTTGGTACTTCACCCTCCACATGTTGGACCCTCTATATGACCACAGAAAGGCCATAAATGATTTCTTGTTAATGAAGGTGGACATGAGCACTCCCCTGGAAAATTAGACAAGACCTAGAAAGTAGTAGCTCATGCATGACACCTGTTGTTTGCTCAGTCACTAGGAATACAGGATGAACAATTTCATTCTACTCTTTCACGTCCTGGAGCAGATGCTGATAAATCATGCTGGCCAGGGGACAGGAGACACTGTGCCTACATTCCATGGCCACATGGTCCATAAGCTCTGTGGGGGCTGAACTGAAGGAGGTAGAGGGTAATTAGGAAGACCATGCAGATGACCTCAACACACAGTGGTAGTATGCAGTGGAGATGGAGGCAGGTAGTCCCTCCGAGTCCCTTGCGCAAATGGCCAGATGCATGCTGAGTTGCTTGCATAGTGACAGCCATATTATCACAATTTGTAAGAGGAATGACTACTGGCTCTCCATCATGTTAGACCCTTGCTACTTCACCAAAATAGGGGCCTTATACTGCCACCCACCATCTTGTGCTGTGTCACTGCTGTTGTTCCCCTCCTCCCTATTCTATAACTGGGCCACAATGTTGACTCCTCATGCAGTTGCCACTTCGGCATCATGTAACTGGGCCATTATCTTGACTTCTCATATGTTTGTCACCCTCACCACCCTCACCACTCTGTAAATGGACCACTGTGTTGACTCCTTATGTGGTTGCCATCCTCACCATAATGAAACTGGACCATGGAACTGTGTTGAATCCTCATGCAATTTCCACCTCACCACTCTAACTCGGCCAATATGTTGTCTCCTCATATGGTTGCCACCCTCCCCATAATCTAACTGGGCTATTGTGTTAACTTCACATGTGGTTGCCAACTCAGCTCTCTGTAACTGGGCCACCGTGTTTTAAATGCTCATGCGGCTGCCACCTCATCACTCTTTGACTGACCACTATGTTGACTCCTCATGCTATTGCCACCTCACCACTCTGTAACTGGGCCACTACATTGACTCCTCATGTGGTTGCCACCTTCATCACTCTGTAACTGGGCCACTATGTTGAATTATCATTCAGTTACCACTTCACCACTCTGTAACAAGGCCACTGTGTTGACTTCTGTCATTGGAACAGCCATAAGGCCTGTATCACATAATCCCTATTTTTCATCAGGATGCACTCGTGATTTGGAAAGCAAAAGCAGGAGTGGGTGCAAAACACAAGACGTGTCATCTCTGTTTTGGATCCACTACAGTTTTTTTTTTTTGGCCTTAGCAATACTGATGGATTACTGACCAAATGCTGACCATGTTAAGGCGGATTCTCGAAAGATAGAATCTGTTTTTTGGGGGATTGTTCTTATGATCAGGAGAAGGGCAAAATAAAAAGTGACATCAACACAAACTTACTGCTGTCACCCTCTTCATGAGGGCACTACTTGTATCAGCATGTAACAGAACAGGTTCTGTAGAAATCTATGTGTAATCATCTGACGGTGTAAAAGGAGTGCACTCTTTCACTCTATAGTAGAATATTGGGCCTCTGCACGGTTCTTCATTCTTAAGTGACGCCATGTCATACTAACTCACAGTACTGTTTCACTAGCACAGCAGACTCCCTATGCATGTTTCTGCAATGCACAGTTTTCCCATATATAGGATCTCTGCAGCCGGGAAATAGCTGTTTTTTAATGCAATTCATAATAAATAAATTTGGATCAAATCACACCTTTTTGGGAAATTCATTGAACCATCCAAATCAAATTTTTTAAAAATTTGCTCAACTATAAAAATACTGTACAATGATTCTGTACTTACATCAGATGTCTCCATTTTCCTTCAGTCATATTTTTCTACTCTTTCCTTGGAAATATTGTTCCATCTTCCCATGATTAATACATCAATAATTAAAACACCAATAAAATAATAAAATACAAACTCATTATAATGTGGAGCTGAGGTGTGAGGGGATCTGGCACATGCACATTACATACAGTCATGAAGCACCTCTATATATACTTTACACAGTCATAGAAACAGATTATAGAGCCAAGTGCATGCAAAGTTTTCACCATGACCTCATGTGTCTCCTGGGCTCCAACAATTAGTTGTCAAGAGATCAAAAAAAGTTTCTTCAGTGAAAAGTTAAACTTAAAATACTTCTGACTGATAGAAGTTATAGAAAGTAAAGGTTGAAGAAAATACTGAGGAAGATCTAAATACTGTAGTGAAGTATGCCTGGCCATAGCAACCAATCAGGTTCCACCTTCATTTTTCACAGCTCCTTTGGAAAATGAAAGATGGAATCTGATTGGCCACTGTATTTATTAGGCGGGATATAATAAATGGTTGTAACTGTGGTGTAATTGTTGAAAAAGGATCTATGAGCCGAAACGTCGCTGTTTTGCTGTATTTTTGCTGAATGAAGTTTAAATAAACAACAAGTTTATTCAACTATTTGGAGTGCTGCAGATTTCTACAAAAGATACGATGTAACTGTGGGTCATACACCTAATGACACCTCTGACTAATTCCCAGTAGGGTGAGTCAAGTTTTTATGAATTTCCCAAAAGCTTCAGATTTCTGTGAATTTCTTCTAATCTGTAACTTTCATCAGAAAACAGAGGTGAAAAATGTGATGTAATGATTGCCACAGAGTATCAGTATAGTCAATCAATACATAATTTGTCCCCAATTTAAAAAAAAAATGTTGGTGAATGACAGAGAAAAATAAAATAGGACACCACTGTGTGACCCTCTTCTGAGAAATAGATGTTCAAATTAGGTTTCCTTCTTAAAAGTAAAGAAAACTGAGCTAAGGATGAATAAATTGATTATAAACTATTCATAGCTTTTGTGATTTGCTCCAGATTAATCACGTAAACAGCATGCCCATCGCCATGTTTCTGCTAATATTTGTGGGGAAAAAAAGGAAGGATCAAATGACACTGGGAAGAAGTGAAGCAGTGACGCTGAGGGCTTGCTCTTTTTGATTCAGAGGCTTAAAGGGAACCTGTCATCTCCGAAACACCCCCTGAACTAGAGTAAGTGTTGTATAGTGTAAGTGATGCTGAATCCGAATATGTAAGTTTTATCTTCGTACTCACTTCCATTCTGACGCTGTGCTCCCACAAACCAACAGTAAAATACATTGAGAAGGACTCTTCTTTGAGTCCTCTCCATTATGTGAGTGAGCACAGGAGTCCACTGAGTGCATTTTACTGCAGGTTTGTGGGAGCACAGAGTCAGAATGGTGAGTATGAAGATAAAAATTACATATTTGGATTCAGCATCACTTACACTATACACTGCTTACTCTAGTTCAGGGGGTGTTTTGGAGATGACAGGTTCCCTTTAAAGACAACCTCATCAGCCAGTCAGAGGTCATAAGGCAGGGAGATGCCTATGCTAAACCAGCATAGGCCCCATAACGTGTCCATCTTCTGATCAAGAGTGTGTCTGCAGTGTCTGCCAAAAACAATAACAGAGTCACAAACAATTATTGTAATGTGGAAGTAACGCTATAGGGAAATGAAATACTGTATATGAATGTGTAGATTTTAGGGAATTTGATCAGGAAAATGTTTAAGGGAGTGAAAGACTGGTCAGACTGTGCATAAGTTGCTTATTGCTGCAGTAGCTCATCCTAGCAGTTCTGCACTAAAAATCCAACAATGCAAAAAAATCTATTTATTTATATGAGCAGAGAGTTTTTTTTTTCTCCAAAACTTCATATGTTTACAGTTCAATTTTTTTGGCACAACACCCCAATAGCATTCTGATTGCTTGATAACCTGTTCTGTTAGCCATTGATTCTACTAAAATGGGAAAGATTTGTCTCATTTTACACAATCTGCTGCTTCCACATAGATTTAAAGATAACCTATTTTTTTGGCCACTGGTGCACGTAATGGCCCAGTCATAGAGTGAAAAAGGGTGTCAGCAGTAAGTTTGTGTTGCTGTCCCTGCTTATTTTTCCCTTCTTCTGATCCTTCAGAAGAACAACCTCCCAAAAAAGGATCATGTCTTTTGAGCATCCCTCTTCACATGGTCAGTATTTGGTCAGTAATTGATCAGTATTTGTAAGGCAAAAACAGGAGTGGGTCCAAAACAGAGATAACATGTGAAGGAAATATTTGCATGTATTCTAAGTTTTGGAGACATTCCAGCTTTTAGCTTACAAATCATGATGAAATCCTGATGCAAAATGCTGACAGCCAGTAGTCATCCCTCTGCCAAATGGTGATAATGTGGCTGTTACTATGAAAGCAACTCTGCATGTATCTGGCCATTTGTGCAAGAGAATCGGAGGGACTCCCTGCCTGAATACTGCCATGGTCTGTTGGAGTCACTTGTCTGGTCTTCCTCATCACCCTCCAGCTCCTCTTGCTCATCCTGTTCCTCTCCTGTCGCTTGGGCAGATAAACCACTTATGCTCCTCCTGTTTTTCCTCTTCTTCTCCTGTCACTTGGGCAGATAAACCACCTATTTCTGTATACAGTTCCTGGGTGGTAATGTCCTCTTCTTCGTCCTCACCTTCCTGCTCCACCAATTCTGCCCCACAGGGCTCAGGTGGCCGTCAGACATATGCGCCACATCTCTTGTCCCCTGCCCAGCAGGATTTATTAGCATATGTAACGTGTTGCACCCAGGGTCGATCAGGTTAGGTGATTAGGTGTTAGGAATGCCCAGCGGTGAAGTGGTCTGAATAGTTTGTATGTCAAGGTGCTCCTACCTGGATACCGTGATTCCCCAGGCTTAGGCTTGTAATTGGTGAAGGAATAAGTCAAGTCCAGACTTAATAAAGTTCAACAGTTTTACTTGAATAAACTTGCATTGAGATAATATTTGATCTTCCTGTGGCTCCAGCAGGTTTTTCGGTAGACTGGCTCGTGACTTGGCTTTATTCCACTGCTGTACTAATCTCTTGCTTTAGTTTGGTTACTGGACATTAAGACAGTTCTAGTACCTTTGTGTGGGGTGCCTTTGTCCATTGACCCCTTTGTAATACTTAGTTCATGAACTGTAAGGTGTCCAGGTGCTCTACAAGCTGCTTCCTGGGGCTCCTGCTGCAGGGAGGAAGGATTCCCCCTTACTGCGCCTTATTATCTCTTCTACTTCCAACTCTCAAATCCAACTCTCTATAGATTCCTGCAACTCCTCCCTTGATATAAAGTAGGATTAGCCTACTTCTGTCCAAAAGGGGAGAGAATGGAATAGTAAAATTCATTATATCTAAATGTTTCTCTCTGCCAGATACACTGCCACCTGCTGGACAACAGGCAAAGTGCATGAAATACAATACATAAGTTACATAGCAATGTTATTAAGGCACAATATCAAAGTACCTGGAGTAAGCTATACAGATGACATTATTGGTTAGACATTAGATACAGTAGCAGGGTGTAGTAATGGTAGTGCTCGCTAAGGGTACAATACATCTGCTCCACATCATGAAGGAGTAGAATGACACCATTCACCTCATAGTCCTGGTGACTGAAAATACAGTGGCCCCCTGAAAGGGTCTAAGCAAACGCGAGTTGTCACACATAAGCTGCAACTGGAACATTGAGGTTACATAGGGGAATACTCCTGCATCATCTAGAAATTGCTTACGGCCTTCCTCTGCTCATATAGTCAGTCCAACATGTGGAGGATCGAGTTCCAATGTGTGGAAACATTACTTATGAGGTGATGTCGGGCAATATCAAGTGTATGTACAAATTCCTGCCCATTTTCAAGATGTCTTGCAGTTGGGTGGAAGACTTGAGGAATCATATTAAAAATGTGCATCATGCAAGGTGCATGAGTCAGCCCTCCTTAATGCAAGGAGTGTAGTACCAACATCTTGGTCAGGAGCACTTTCAGCTTCTGTGCCGTTGGATGATTGCACCCATACTGTTGTCTTTTTGCAAATGTCTCTGTAACTGATTGCTGATGAAATGAGTGATGAGAAGGAGGTGGCGCAGGAGAGTCAGGACCAGCAGATGATGAGAAGGATACAATGCTCCCTTCTGCTCAGGTGTTGGAGCCTTGACTGCAGGAAAAGGGGTGAGGGCCATTGGTGATGCAGCAGTTGCTGCATCAGGCTATATCACTGCATTAGCACAAAGGTTGTCCCAGGCCACTTCATGGTGATGCTGCATGTGTTGATGCAGGGCTGTAGTGTCAACATTGGTGACCTGGTCACGCTTCACCTTCTGCCCATAGATTCTGCAAATAGCCATCGACTTGATGAAAAATCCCCACACAACCAAGTATGGCATTTCCCCCCACCACTCCATGCTGACTGCCTGCTACTCTTTTCAGACAGGTAGGCTCCTGCATAGTGAACGATCTACCCCAGGCATATTTGCCTCCTGACCTTCCACTGTTTCCACCCTGATGACTCACAGCCACGCCTGCTGGCTAAGTCGTTGCCTCACATGTAAGCCACTTCTTCTGATGATGAAGCCCACTCTTCACCCGACTCCCATATGCGATCAGCTATATTATTGTCTATTGCATCATCAGCACATCACTGATATCACCCTTACCAGTCTCAGGGCCATGTGCCTGACTGCACGAAACACCAGCTCCAATGTGACTCTCATTGTCGCTACTTGCCTGCCTACCGGAGGAAGCAGTGGGTTGCTCCTCTACATCTTGGATGGACAGTAGCTGCTGACTGTCCTCTGCAAGCTCATCCTAGCTGAAAAGTGGAGGTGAGCCGATGGCATACAATATTTCTTGAGCTGAATTGAGGACAGAGCTTGTTCCGGGGCTATGCCAGCTAATGAGATGTCAGAGAAACCTACCAACTCCTGGCTGGGGGTGTCTGATGTAAATTGCGACAAAAACTGAGTCAACCATTCAAGGATAGCTGGCTTTCTGGTCAAGACACTGGCAGCTCTGACCTGTCGCTGCGACTGCTACTGCCACCCCATTCTTCTGCTGCTACTTCTGTCAGCTCCAGAAACATTTTGGCAACTGCCTGTTCCCTTAGAAGGGCCTATCACCTGTCTGTCTGACACTATAAATTAAAAGAAACTGCACGGGTAAAAGAGCAATCGTATCAGGCCACAATTTCACCCCAGGAATAAAGGAGGAATGGATGTACCTATATATCAATTAAATACACCACAAAACTGTTTGTATCAGACAGCAATTTCACTACAGAATAAAGAATGAATGGATGTACTTATATATAAAATAAAAACACCCCAAAACTCTTTGTATCAGAACGGTATTCCACCCCCAAATCAAGGAGGAATGGATGAACTTATATATCAACTAAATACACCCGAAAACTGGTTCTATCAGACTGCAGTGTCACCCCAATAACTGAAGCAAGAATGACTGGAATTACTGGTGTATCAAAGAATGCAAACAACCTAAAATCAGTGGTATCAGATCACTTTTAGTAACCTCAATTAGTGCAGCAAGGTGTAATAGTAATCATTCCTATTAACCAAGCTTTACACTCTTCTCTTGGCACCTGCTCTCTCTCTCCTTACAGTGTAGATAATACCTCCCTATCCTTTACCTACACTATGAATAATATTTCCCTGAAGTGCTCAATGGGTACTTATTTTTTTGTGAATAATGTATTTCCCAAACACTGTCCCTAGTGCCTGTAACGTCTCTCCCTATAACATGGGCTACATGCATTTCATTGTGGGTGATCCTTCATTCCAGGGCTTTTTACTTTCTAGTTCTAACATGTAAAGCAGCCATTTTAGACCACGAAACTTGAGGAAATTTCACTTCAGGACGACTCATATTTTTTCTGAGATTTGGATCGAATTCCACTTTGTCAACTTCGATTCACTCGTCTCTAATTGTGAGCTAGGTAATTCCACCTAGAGGTAGTACACCTACACCTTCACTGGTCATTTACCCTGACAAAAAGTCAGAAGTTTCTCAGAAGTCTGAGAAAAAGCCACCCACTACGGCTCATCATATAGGAAGACTAATCGGGAGAAAAAGTGATTCACAGAGAACAGCTCAGGGAAGTTGGGTGACAGAGAAAATGCCCATTCTTGTGGGTCTTCCTGAATAAGGGACATATGATGCCCACCCTATGGGCTTCTTTTCCAGATGAATGAGGCTTTAGAAAGAAGTACATATCTCCTGAAAAGAAACAAAATCTTTGTGGTCACCGAAAAAACAATCAGGGAGATTTAGTTCTTATTAGTGAGGGAGTCAAAACTACAGCGGGATGGGACTTCTATTGTTGTACCCTCTCTGCCAAGTCCTGGACTAATTTGGCAACACCCTCCATCCAGGTGGATAGTGCTGCCATGGCATCCATAACACTAGGTCACCTGGAAAAAAAAAAAATTAAGGCCAGTTATAACGTCAGCACAGTAGACAGGAACAATTAGTCCTAACTGTAACCCAGCCCAATTTACCTGCCTACTTGAAATGCTAACCCTAGCTGGCAAGTCTGCAACTGATTGTCTTATTCTACTCTGTTTGGTACTGGACTGAGACACACACAAAAGAAACTACACAAAGACAAAGTCATACAGGAATGGGTCATAACCAGGTGGACAATGCAGTACCAAATCAGATGACAGATGGTAGTTTGAATAGCCAAGCCAAAGTCAGAACCAGAAGGGAAACACAGTACCAAACCATGAGAGACAGAGAGGCGACAAAGGCAAGCCAGGGTGAAATCAATTATCAACCCAAATGCACACTGAATAGAACTGGGAGCACGGCTAGGGAGTGAAAGCCTATCACTTGCAATGGTATAGTATCTAGCCAAAAAGAGGGCTAAATAGAGCACTGGGTCACGGTATCAGAACCTGAGTCATGACTCGCACTTCATTAGAACACAGAAGATAGGAATAGATCAGCTGAGCAATCATCCTGCTCTTCCCCCCATTTTGCTTACTTTTGCAAAGTTCAGGTCCCCATTGACTTCTATAGGGTTTGGGTCAAGTTCAGGTCAAGGTCGGGTAGTCAAACGAAACCCGGACATCTAAGGGTCCATTCATCCCTAGAGTTAACACATCTTGATGCCCATCCTGTAGCTGTTGGGGAGCCAAAAAGAGAAATTGCCATGGAGGAGGAAGAGATGGAGTTGGCACAAGAAGAGGAAGAGGAGGTGGAGGAGCAAAAGGGTGATGATTATTGCCCCAGCTACAATACCCAATCGTCTCAGTGGGGGGTGGATCTGGAAAGAACTGGCTTCTCAGGCACGCTGGCCAGAATGGCAAGCTTTATGATCACTAGTAGAGTTGAGCGAATCCTAAAAGATTCGTGGATTCGGGATTTGGCCCGAATTTTCCACGGGATTCGTGGATTCGGGCCGAATCCCGAATCCCATTAAAGTCTATGGGAGACCCAAATTATTTTGCAGGGGCCAAAGGTTCAGCCGTATCTATCCGCAAAATTGTGGATAGATACGCCGCGGCTCCTATGAAGAAGCGTACGGAACACACACCGGGCGACCCCATTGAAAATGCCTATAGTTGTCCGTACGCACGGGATTCTTCATAGGAGCTGAGAAGACCAAGGCCCAGCCCCCTCCAGCGTCAGGACAAGTAAGTTTTTATGTTTTATGTGTGTGTATATGTATGTGTGTGTGTAGTATGTGTGTATGTATATGTGTGTGTATGTATATGTGTGTGTATGTATGTATGTGTGTGTGTAGTATGTGTGTATGTATATATGTGTATGTATGTATGTGTGTGTGGGTATATGCATACACTGTACTGTATATTGTACAGCGTGGAACAGGGGTTATATTGTCCTGCATGGTGTAGCCGTTGTACAGTATATATTAAAATCCCTGTACCATGCTATACAATGTACAGTATGATTCATATACCATACTGTATAATACACAGTATGATCCGTACACCATAGTGTATAATATACAGTATAATCCGTACACCATGCTGTATAATATACAGTATAATCCATACACCATGCTGCATAATATACAGTATAATCTGTACACCATGCTGTATAGTATACAGTATAATCCGTACACCATGCTGTATAGTATACAGTATAATCCCTACACCATGCTAAATAGTATACAGTATAGTCCGTACACCATGCTGTATAGTATACAGTATAATCCCTACACCATGCTGTATAATATACAATATAATCTGTACACCATGCTGTATAGTATACAGTATAATCCCTACACCATGTTGTATAGTATACAGTATAGTCCGTACACCATGCTGTATAGTATACAGTATAATCCCTACACCATGCTGTATAATATACAGTATAATCTGTACACCATGCTGTATAATATACAGTATAATCTGTACACCATGCTGTATAGTATACAGCATAGTCCGTACACCATGCTGTATAGTATACAGTATAGTCCGTACACCATGCTGTATAGTATACAGTATAATCCCTACACCATGCTGTATAGTATACAGTATAGTCCGTACACCATGCTGTATAGTATACAGTATAATCCCTACACCATGCTGTATAGTATACAGTATAATCCCTACACCATGCTGTATAGTATACAGTATAATCCCTACACCATGCTGTATAGTATACAGTATAGTCCCTACACCATGCTGTATAATACACAGTATAATCCGTACACCATGCTGTATAGTATACAGTATAATCCCTACACCATGCTGTATAGTATACAGTATAGTCCGTACACCATGCTGTATAAGACACAGTATAATCCATACACCATGCTGTATAACATACAGTATAATCCGTACACCATGCTGTATAGTATACAGTATAGTCCGTACACCATGCTGTATAGTATACAGTATAGTCTGTACACCATGCTGTATAGTATACAGTATAATCCATACACCATGCTGTATAGTATACAGTATAATCCCTACACCATGCTGTATAATACACAGTATAATCAGTACACCATGCTGTATAGTATACAGTATAATCCCTACACCATGCTGTATAGTATACAGTATAGTCCGTATACCATGTTGTATAATATACAGTATAATCCGTACACCATGCTGTATAGTATACAGTATAACCCGTACACCATGCTGTATAATATACAGTATAATCCGTACACCATGCTGTATAATATACAGTATAATCCGTACACCATGCTGTATAATATACAGTATAATCCGTACACCATGCTGTATAATATAGAGTATAATCTGTACACCATGCTGTATAATATACAGTATAATCCGTACACCATGCTGTATAATATACAGTATAATCTGTACACCATGCTGTGTAATATACAGTATAATCTATCCTTGTTGCTGCTCCCATTCAGTATAACGTCTCCTTAGTTTTTTTTAAAAAAAAAATAATCGGTAGCTCAGGTATACATTTCTTTATTGGCAAATGGGGGCGTGGCCTGGGAGGAGCCAGGGTAGCATGTGGGATGGGCCGGGGTAGTGGGTGGGGTTAGGGGCCCCATTCAGATTCTTGCTATGGGGCCCAATGATTTCTATGTACGCCCCTGGCTGTATCTATCCACAATTTTGCGGGCCTAAAAGTTGCCCCAACATGTGAAAACCTCAGAAAATGATGGAAACGCCTTGGAAATGCATAGGACCAGGGGCAGCATGTAGGGATGCCTCTGAGGCTCCCTAATTGCACCATTTTTTCTAAATCTGGCCAATAGTCAGGGGATGACCCCAAGGCAATTTTCAGGGACACGGTAATGGTGACCCACTTAAAAATGCTGCCTGACAACCTGGCGGTGAACTCCTGATTGTCTGTCTTTCAATAAGATTGCAGTGTAAAGCATGGTGGTGAGCCTCAGTATGACTTTTTGGATGGAGATTGCATGTGGACACGTACTCCCTGGAACAGGGCTGCCATCAGAAATTTCGGGGCCCCCTACAAGCAAATTTCGCGGGCCCCGCCTCCCTTTCGGGTAAACTTTACAGATTGCAAAATGGCTAACTTTTTTTTCTTAACAAGTCGCATCATTGTGTTTATTATCCCTGTACTGTGACATCACTGTTTGTTATCCCTGTACTGTGACATCACTGTTTATTATCCCTGTACGGTGACATCACTGTGTTTATTATCCCTGTACGGTGACATCACTGTGTTTATTATCCCTGTACAGTGACATCGCTGTGTGTATTATCCCTGTGCAGGAAGAGGTAAGTGGTCTGTGTTTGTGTGTTTGTTTTCTATTTTTCAGGGTCGTGAATGCAGAGGACTACTTCGGATTCGCTGGACTACGTCGGACCAGCTTTTTTTTTTTTAATAAAATGGTCAAACGGGTCTGGGGGAGTGTTTATTTCAATAAAATGTTTTATACTTGTGTGTGTATTTTTTTACAGACGGCCCTGATTACTAATACTGGGCTTAGTGCTTGCCGGTATGACAGGCCAGCACTAACCCCAACATCTATTACCTCGGCACCCACTGCCACCAGGGGTGCCGGGAAGAGCCGGGTACCCGCAGGACGGACCTTCTAAATTGAGGGTCTGGCTCTGGGGCGGCTGCAGGCTGGTAACATTAGGCTGGGAAGGGCCAATAACCGTGTCCCTTCCCACCCTGGTAGTGCCAGGCTGCCGCTGCTGGTTGTATCTGGCTGGTGAAGGAAAAAAGGGGGGGACCCCACGCCATTTTTTAAAAAAAAATGAAATTTTTGAAGAAAAAAAATGGCGTAATAAACACAGCAATGTCACAGTACAGGGATAATAAACACAGTGATGTCACCGTACAGGGATAATAAACCTCAGATCAACACATTGTGCCCCCATCAGACCTCAGATCAGCGTCTTGTGCCCCCATCAGACCTCAGATCAGCGTCTTGTGCCCCCATCAGACCTCAGATCAACACAATGTGCCACCATCAGACCTCAGGTCAGCATCTTGTGCCCCATCAGACCTCAGATCAACATCTTGTGTCCCCCTTCAGACCTCAGATCAGCCCCCAGTGCCCCCATCAGACCTCATATCAGCCTGCCATGCCCCCATCAGACCTAAGATCAGCCCGCCGTGCCCCCATCAGAATTCAGATCAGCCCGCCATGCCCACATCAGACCTCAGATCAGCCCGCCGTGCCCCCATCAGACCTCAGATTAGCCCACGGTGCCCCCATCAGACCTCAGATCAGCCTGCCGTGCCCCCATCAGACCTCAGATCAGCCCCCAGTGCCCCGTCAGACCTCAGATCAGCCCCCAGTGCCCCCATTAGACGTCAGATCAGCCCCTAGTGCCCCCCATCAGACCTCAGATCAGCCCCCAGTGCCCCCATCAGACCTCAGATCAGCTCCCAGTGCCCCCATCAGACCTCAGATCAGCCCCTAGTGCCCCCATCAGACCTCAGATCATCCCCCAGTGCCCCCATCAGACCTCAGATCAGCCCCCAGTGCCCCCATCAGACCTCAGATCAGCCCACCCAGCCACTTTAAAAAAGCAGACTTACCTGTTCTAGCCGCCGCTGTCCTCAGGCTCCGCGCTCCACTATCTGGCCTGCCGGCGCGCACTATGACCTGACGCTGCGTCAGGTCATAGTGCGCGCCGGCAGGCCAGATAGTGGAGCGCGGAGCCTGAGGACAGCGGCGGCCTGAACAGGTAAGGATACTTTTTTAACGGGGGGCCGGGCGGCACGGATCATCACAAGTCCGCGCTGGCTCGTGATGCCGAGCCGAGCCGAAGCGGCAAATATTCGAGCGAATCCCGAATATTGCCGCTTCGGCTCGCTCATCACTAATCACTATCCTATGCAGTGAAAGGCTTATTATTCCCATAAAGCAGTCTGATGATCACTGGATAGCCATGCCTTTAGATCCTCACTATTAAAGCAAAATAATAATAATAATAATAATAATAATAATAATAATAATAATAATTATAATAATAATCTTTATTATATATAGTGCCAACATATTCTGCAGCTCTTTACAGTCCGGGGGTTCATGTGCAAACAGTCTTAAATAACATAGCAATAATCAAGTCAATGATAACAAAAGGGACCCTGCTCTCAAGAGCTTACAATCTGTGAGGAGATAGAGGTGACACAAAAGGTAGAAGTGCCTGTTTTGTACAATTGTCCAGCCATCTTGGGGGAATAGGGGAGCAGATATAAAGCTGTATGAGCCAGTCAGCAGCCAATATATGAAGTACTTTTGGGCCTCAAAATGTTGAAATGTTTTCCTCCCGAAGAAAAGGAGGACAAATTACGTTATTACCAGGAAACATTGTGTACGCAGCTTGCTGCAGCTTTCGGCAAGCAGACACCTGTTGCTAGTGTGTTTGAAAGAGAGGCCCTCTCCACACCCCACAGACGGCCATCTCCTTCCGCCACAAGTATCAGAAACTAAAGCAGAAGACATTTCAGTCTCCTGAACATGATGGAGCAATTTTTTTTACAAGTCGGGCCAAATAGAGGCAAATCAGCAATCCAAGACCTCCAGCCTCAACATCCAGTTCAGGTTTACCTAGTCTCTAGCCAGTCTCTGTCACATACTCTGTTCCCCGACCACATGGATTTCTGGGCAGGCAGACAGGAACAGTGGCCCAAACTGGCACAGCACATTCTCTTTCATCTTTCTTGCCCTGCCTCCAGTGTTATCTCGTAGAGGGTATTCAGCCCCGCGGGGGACTACTGTGGATTACTATGCATTATGATGATTTATTCAGTGGGGGGAAAAAAGTATTTAGTCAGCCACCAATTGTGCAAGTTCTCCCACTTAAAAACATGAGAGAGGCCTGTAATTGACATCATACGTAGCCCTCAACTACGAGAGAAAAAATTAGAAAACAAATCTATAAAATCACATTGTCTGATTTTTAAATAATTTATTTGCAATTTATGGTGAAAAATAAGTATTTGGTCAATAACTGGATTTGTTTTCTCATTTTGTCTCTCATAGTTGAGGTCTACCTATGATGTCAATTATAGGCCTCTCTTATCTTTTTAGGTCCCCACTGTATAAAAGTATGTCCATTCATCCTTGTCGGACAGACATTTGACAGGTCCTTCTAAGCGAACAGGCAGTGGCCAAAATGTTTCCGGAGCTGGCAGAAGTAGCAGCAGAAGAAGGGGGTGGCAGCAGCAGTCGCAGTGACAGGTCTGAACTGCCATTGTCATCTACTGGTCATGTCTTGACCAGCAACCAAGCAGTTTTTGAATGGTTGACTTGGTCTTCTACTTAGTCGCAAGTGACATCAGACACCCCTAGCCAGGAGTCACTTGGCTCCTGTGTTGACTCCTTATGTTCTTGTCATCTCCCCAGGCTTCTATTGTCCCTGTTTGGCCTTGTTGACATCACTAGAGATGAGCGAGCACTAAAATGCTCGGGTGCTCGTTATTCGAGTCAAACTTTTCCCGATGCTCGGGTTCTCGTTTCGAATAACGAACCCCATTGAAGTCAATGGGAGACTCGAGCATTTTTGCAGAGGACCAAAGCTCTGCACAGGGAAGTTTGCCTGAAAACCTGGAAACATCAGAAAATGATGTAAACACCACGGAAATGGACAAAAAACAGCAGGGGCAGCATGCATGGATGCCTCTGAGGCTGCCTAATCCCACCATTACCCCAAATTCTCCTAGTGGGGCATGTGTGGTATCGATTCTTCTCAGTTTAAAATCGTATACGTCCCCTATCTTGGGACCATATATTTCATGGATTTTTCGAACACGGAAAAGGAAAAAGAGCTTGCTCTGACCAGGGGAGTGTCTTTTCTACTGCAGTTAAGGGGACGTGTCCATGCTCTGCCTATCACAGGTCAGGAGGCAATTAAAAGAAGAACAAAAAAAAAATCAGTACAATATCTAATACGTCCC
>ONZH01022932.1:0-35783 GCA_900303285.1 Rhinella marina
AAACTACTGGACCGATTTTCATCAAATTCGACACACAGGTACATTAGGTGTCCGGGAAGGTTTTAGACCAGGTCTCACCTCTCTAGGACGTACCGTTCCCGAGATATTCCCAAAATATGATCTCCATTAGCCAATATTAGTCTGGGAGAATTTCACTTCAAATTCCAACTGCCATTTTCTCCAGATGCACACAGGTTTCCATAACAACCAAGCCAGGTAATTAGCAGCCAGCTGAGGAACTCAGCCATTTCTATTCGCTGCTTTAAAGGGGCAGAGCTCTGTGGATGACACTGTTAAAGGGGTATTCCGGTTACCATAAATATACCTGATGTTTTAGACTAATTTTAGACTAAGACCGTTCAGTAGTAATAAAAGATGTTTTCTTCCACTGCTACCCATTGCATGTCCTCATTAATTACCATGGCATCGACCTGTAATTCAGGCCACCTTCAAAAGAAGGACTTAAAAACCCCACCCTAGGTCTCGCTAAGCTACGCCCCCGACTTGGTCAGGCCACGCCCCCTCCCACTCCACAGTCAACGGGGATTGAAAAAATGAAGCTAAAATTCAACTTCTGTCAGCTGCAGGGGTGGGTGGGATGTCGACTTTCTTTCTGCAACGACAACCAGAAACACTAAATGAAATAGATTAAATATACCTGTGCAAAGCTATGTTTTCTTCCACTGCTACCCATTGCGTGTCTTCATAAATTACCATGGCATCGACCTGTAATTCAGGCCAACTTCAAAAGAAGGATTTAAAACCCCCGCCCCAGGTCCCGCTGAACCACGCCCCCGACCCGGTCAGGTCACCCCCCTCCCACTCCGCAGCCAATGGGGATTGTAAAAATGAAGGTAAAAATCAACTTCTGTCAGCTGCATTGACTTTCTCTCTGCAATGACAAACAAAAACAATAAATGAAATAGACGAAATATACCCAGGCGAAGCCGGGTCCTTCTGCTAGTCTCATATATATATATATATATATATATATATATATACACACGACAAAAGAGCAGCAGCACAAGTCTTGAATGGGGATGGTGGTGCAATTCCTCACGGCTAAGGATATTAAGCCTGATGCATAGAACAATGGAGAACGAGGCAGCACTCGGATGTGGTGAAGATAGTGGACCTTTATTCCAGACAATGCGACATTTCGGCCGACTCAATGTGGCCTTTCTCACGCTTTCTCATGCTTGAGAAAGGCCACATTGAGTCGGCCGAAACGTCGCATTGTCTGGAATAAAGGTCCACTATCTTCACCACATCCGAGTGCTGCCTCGTTCTCCATTGTTCTATATATATATATATATATATATATATATATATATATATATATATATATAAATGAGTTTGTCTGTCTGTTCTTTATGCGCGACCAAACGACTTGACCGATCTTCACCAAATTTGGCACACAGGTACATCAGGTGTCCGGGAAGGTTTCAGACCGGGTCTCAGCTCTCTAGAACGTAACGTTCCTGAGATATTCCCAAAAAATGACCTGCATTAGCCAATATTAGCCTGGAAGAATGCAAGTTTACATAATAACAACCAAGCCCAGTAACCAGGCTGGTAACGAGAGGTAATTAACAGCCATCTGAGGAGCTAAGGTAAATAAGTAAATTCAGAGTTTACCTCCACAGGCCTTGGCGCAGCCCGCTTCTTACACACGGTCAAATGCACACAGTGACGACACATAGGGCACAACTACACTGCTACATGTGTTACGCGACATTGATGTTGCACCAATGTCGTGCAACAATTATTCCAATGATAGTCTATGGTGTTGCACTACGGCATATGACAAGCAGAATAATCCGCTTGGATGGATTTTCGCAGTCGCAGCATGTCGCAATAAGTCGCAGTGAGACACCATAGCCTATCATTATAAAAATTGTTACGCGACATTGGTGCGACAAAATGTCCTGCAGCATTTGTCGTTGTGTACCCCTAGACTTAAAGGGGCAGGGCGCTGTGGAGGTCACTGTTAAGGGGGCAAGGGCCACTATTAAAGGGGCAGCTGCTGTGGAGGTTACTGTTAAGGGGGCAGGGGCCACTATTAAAGGGGCAGCTGCTGTGGAGGCCACTGTTAAAGGGGCGGGCACGGTGGAGGCCACTGTTAAAGGGGCGGGCACTGTGGAGGTCACTGTTAAAGGGGCGTTCACTGTGGATGTTACTGTTAAGGGAGCAGGCTACTGTGGAGGCCACTGTTAAAGGGGCGGGCACTGTGGTGGTCACTGTTAAGGAGGCAGGGGCCACTATTAAAGGAGCAGCAGCTGTGGAGGTCTTTGTTAAGGCAGGAGGGTACTGTGCTGTGGCAGTCACTCTTAAAGGGACGTTGTTGTTGAGGTCTCTGTTAAGGGAGTGGGGTGTTGTGAAACTCACTGTTAAAGGGGCGGGCGGCTGTGAAAGTCACCGTTAAGGGGTGGGGAGCTGTGGAGTTCACTTTTAAGGGGAAAGGGTACTGTAGAGGTCACTGTAGAAGAGTATGAGGGATACTGTTGATATCTTTTAACGACACACACAAACATTAAATGAAATAGATAGAATATACAGTACCTGGGTGAAGCTGGGTCTTTCTGCTAGTATATATATATAAACATAAGTTTCTGTCTGTCTTTCTGTTCTTCATGCGCGACCAAGCGAGTTGACCAAATTTGCCACACAGGTACATCAGGTGTCCAGGAAGGTTTTAGACCGGGTCTCAGCTCGCTAGGACATACCGCTCCTGAGATATTCCCAAAAAATGACCTGCATTAGCCAATATTAGCCTTTAAAGGGGTTCTCCGAGGATCCTCAGGATAGGTCATCAATATCAGATCGGCAGGGGTCCGACACCCGGCACCCCCGCCGATCAGCTGTTTGAAGAGGAGGCGCGCGCGCCGTATCAGCGCTGCCTCCTCTTCATTGTTTACATGCTGGCCGTAACAGGGGTAGTGGTGAGTAGGTGTAATTACACCTAACTGCCCCATTCATTTCTATGGATAGAATCGCTTCCATAGACTTGTATGGGAGCGATTCTTCCCATAGAAATTAATAGGGCGGAGAGGTGTAATTACACCTACTCACCACTACCCCTGTTACGGCCAGCATGTAAACAATGAAGAGGAGGCAGCGCTGATACAGTGCGCGCCTCCTCTTCAAACAGCTGATCGGTGGGGGTGCCAGGTGTCAGACCCCTGCCGATCTGATATTGATGACCTATCCTGAGGATAGGTCATCAATATTTATAACTCGGAGAACCCATTTAAGTCTTTCTCTTCATATCCCAACTGCCATACACATGTCACATGTCCCTTATTAACCAATAGAAGCTCGCAGGCCCTTCGTCTCCACATACACACAATTTTACTGCAGTTTTCCAGAACAACCTAGCCATTTTCTTCACTGCTGTAAGTCAGCTTTGAAAGGGCAGGGCAGAAGAAGCTGGGTGAGAACAAGAAAGACTTGGGAAATAGGTTTTCTCTATGTGTAGTAACCAGGCTGGTAATTAGCAGCCAGCTGAGGAGCTGAGCTAAATAGCTCCCCAAAACACAATTCGGTGCTTACCTCCCAGAGGTCTTGGCGCAGCCTGCTTCTTACACACGGTCACATGCACACAGTTTTACTCCAGATTTCCATAACAACCTAGCCATTTTTCTTCACTGCTGCAGGTCAGCTTTAGGCTAGGGCTACACGATGACATGTGTCGCGCAACACTGATGTCCCACCAATGTCTAGCAACAATTTTTAAAATGATAGCCTCTGGTGTTGCACCGCGACTGCGACAATTGCAGAAAAATCCATCGTGTTGTGTCACAGCATGTCGCAGTACAACACCATAGCCTATCATTATAAAAATTGCTGCGCGACATTGGCCTTAAAGGGGAAGGGCACTGAGAAGGTCACTGTTAAGGGAGCAGGGGCCACTATTAAAGGGACAGCTGATGTGGAGGTCACTATTAAGGGGGCAGGCACCACTTTTAAAGGGGCAGCTGCTGTGCAGGTCATTGTTAAAGGGGAGTTAACTCTAAATGTTACTGTTAAAGGGGCAGGCACTGTGGCGATCACTGTTAAGGGGGAAAAGGCCACTATTAAAGGGGCAGCTGCTGTGGAGGTCATTGTTATAGGGGGAGTTCACTGTGAATGTTACTGTTAAAGGGGCAGTGTAACAGTGGCTGCTGTGCGCCACTATTCCCCTGCTTACAGCCGCAGTGCTGGGCGCTGTGTTCAGCGGTGATCTGCTGCCTGTGCTTCCCGTTCACCGCTGCAGTCCTGGGCTCTGTCTGGGTAAGTACTGTTGCTCTGGGGATCCGCCCCAGAGTTTCCATTCAGTCCTGGCTACAGCATGCTTGCTGCTTATTCCTTATTCCTTCCTTATTCCCTTTGGGCTGGCGCATGTTGGATCATGTGACCTCGTTGACCAACCCTAGCCCTCCTACTCATATATAAATGGCTTAGCCCTCTTTCCAAATGCCTCATTGTCAAGTGTCACGCTCCGGTGTGTGGGAAAGATTCAACACCAAGCGCAGGAGGGAGAGGGTGGAAAGGAAATGGGATTAGACCTGGAAACTAGTGAAGGCAGATGGACACCTCCTAGGGAAACCCTGACTCCAGTCCTGGCTAACTACCAGTATGAACAGGCCTTGAATGTAGGCAAGTTCATACGCAGGACACCTGGGACCCTAACTGTCCCTGAAGGACCCTGAAGCTAATGACTGAAAAGAGTCAAACTGTTCCTCCACCAACCTGGACGAACAGTAGTCTCCCCTCAGGCCCAAACACCAAAACGTGGAGGTCACTGTTAAGGGGGCAGGGGCCACTATTAAAGGGGTAGCTGCTGTGGAGGACACTGTTAAGGCAGCAGGGTACTGTGAGGTCACTGTTGAGGGAGCAGGGTACTGTGGAGGTTACTGTTAAGGGAATGGGGTACTGTGACAATCACTGTTAAAGGGACGAGTGCTGTGGAGGTCTCTGTTAAGGGGGCAGGGAACATTGGAGGTCACAGATAAGGGGATGGTCCCCTGTGGAGGTCAGTGTTAAGGGTCAGGCCCCTGTCAAGAGAGTGGGGTGTTATGAAACTCAGTGTTAAATGGGCGGGCTGCTGTGCAGGTCAAAGTTAAGGGATGGACTGCTGTGGAGGTCCCATTTTAAGGAGGTGGGGCACTGTGGGCGGGTCAGTGTTAAGGTGTGGGGAGCTGTGGAATTCACTGTTAAGGGGGCGGGGTGCTGTAGAGGTCACTGTTATGGGGGATACTGTCAGTATGTTTTAATGACACAAACATTAAATGAAATAGATTAAATATACCTGTGCAAAGCTGGGTCCTTCTGCTAGTATGTATATATATATATATATATATATATATATATATATATATACACACAGAATATAGATTATATATATATATATATATATATATATATATATATATATATATATATACACATACACACCATGTTCCAAATTATTATGCAAATGATATTTATCTCTGATTTTCCTAAATGGTCGGTGCAAATGACAGTCAGTATAATAAAAGTCATCACCCGTTAGAGTATACATCGAGTTTTATTGAACAAACCTCCCAATGATAACAGTATATTCTTAAAAAATTAAAAAAACTCAAAAAATGCACTGTTCCAAATTATTATGCACAGTAGAGTTTCTAAACATTGTATATGTTTTTAAGAACTGAAAATGCTCATTTGTGGAATTTGCAGCATTAGGAGGTCACATTCACTGAAATAAAAAGCTATTTAAATCCAAAACATCCTAACAGGCCAAGTTACATGTTAACATAGGAACCCTTCTTTAATATCACCTTCACAATTCTTGCATCCATTGAACTTGTGAGTTTTTGGAGAGTTTCTGCTTGAATTTCTTTGCATGATGTCAGAATAGCCTCCCAGAGCTTCTGTTTTGATGTGAACTGCCTCCCATCATCATAGATCTTTTGCTTGATGATACTCCAAAGGTTCTCTATAGGGTTGAGGTCAGGGGAAGATGGTGGCCACACCATGAGTTTATCGCCTTTTATGCCCATAGCAGCCAATGACACAGAGGTATTCTTTGCAGCATGAGATGGTGCATTGTCATGCATGAAGATGATTTTTCTCCTGAAGGCATGTTTCTGCTTTTTGTACCATGGAAGAAAGTTGTCTGTCAGAAATTCTATATACTTTGCAGAGGTCATTTTCACACCTTCAGGAACCCTAAAGGGGCCTACCAGCTCTCTCCCCATGATTCCGGCCCAAAACATGACTCCTCCACCTCCTTGCTGACGTCGCAGCCTTGTTGGGACATGGTCGCCATCCACCAACCATCCACTACTCCATCCATCTGGACCATCCAGGGTTGCACGACACTCATCAGTAAACAAGACTGTTTGAAAATTAGTCTTCATGTATGTCTGGGCCCACTGCAACCGTTTCTGCTTGTGAGCACTGGTTAGGGGTGGCCATATAGTAGGTTTATGCACCACAGCAAGCCTTTGAAGGATCCTACACCTTGAGGTTCGAGGCACCAGCAGCTTCAAATATCTGTTTGCTGGTTTTTAATGGCTTTCTAGGAGCTGCTCTCTTAATCCGATGAACTTGCCTGGCAGAAACATTCCTCATTCTGCCTTTATCAGCACGAACACGTCTGTGCTCTGAATCAGTCACAACTGTCTTCACAGTACGATGATCACGCTTAAGTTTTCGTGAAATATCTAATGTTTTCATCCCTTGTCCAAGGCATTTGATGCTTTTCTGCAGCAGAGAGATCCTTTTTCTTTCCCATTTTACTTGAAAACAGTGCCCTGCTTAATATTGTGGAACATCCAGTTTTCCTTTAATTGGGCTCACCTGGCAAACTAATTATCACAGGTATCTGAGATTGATTTCAGTGATCCAAAGAGCCCTGAGACACAATACCATCAATGAGTTTCATTGAAAAACAAAAAAATTAATCTTTATGACACTTAAATCCAATTTGCATAATAATTTGGAACATGGTGTATATATATATATATATATATATATATATATATATATACCATGTGGTATAGCTGCTTTAGTCAGTGTAGTCAGCTTGTTGCAAATACCATGCACGGCTAGCAGATCCTAGCTGATTGCATCATGTGCTCACTGAAAGACTTAGCCTGGTATTTAGGGATAGCGGTAAGGCTGTGGTAAAGTTACTACTACGCACAGACACGTTTTGAAGTTAACAAATTCTCAGAGGCAGTAACCATTTTGTCAGATGGCTGAATATTTATAGGGATTACAAAAGGTGGCATGGAATTCTTATAGCATTAATCAAAACAAGGCATAGATTACAATTAGGGACTTCGGATGTTTAATCCAAAGTCGATTCGCATAAAACTTCGTTAGAATACTGTACGGACTGAGCACACAGTACAGTGTTAAAATATATTGGCTACTATGAGCCGAAGTTATTACTTTGTGAAGTCTCGCGAGACTTTGGGTAATAACTTCAGAAATTAATTTCTACTATTAAAAACCTTTCACCGAACTTGGTTTCGGTTCCAAGTGTTACATTGGAACCGAACCAAAGTTCGGTAAAAGGTTTTTTACAGTAGAAATTAAATTCTGAAGTACCTGAAGTCTCTCAAGACTTTCTTAAAGTAACTTTGGCCCATAGGAGTCAATGCATTCTAATACTGTACTGAGAACTTACTCCGTACAGTATTCTAACAAAGTCTTATGCAAATCGACTTCGGATGAAATGTCCGAAGTCCATTCGCTCATCCCTAATTACAAAGTGGAATTCGATCCGAATTTCAGGAAAAATTTGATTCGTCCCAAAGTCAAATTTCTTTGTGCTTCGTTGTAACGAATTGCATTTTTTTAAAAAATGGCTGTTGCACATTTTAAAAAGAGGATGTAAGCAGCCTGGGAAAAAGGGAGCACAGCACCCATAATGCCATGCAGACAGCCAATTAGCAGATGGACAGCCCCCATGATGTCACAGCCCTATAAAAAGCCTTCTACTGCCCGGTCTCTGCCATTTTACAGTGAACATAAATCAGGGAGAGCCGTTACAGGCACTAGGGACAGTGATTGGGAAAGACTTTATTCACAAAAAATAACTGCCAAGCATTTCAGGGAAAGATTGTTGATAGTGTAGGGATATAATAGGGAGGCATTATCCACATTATAAGGAGAGAGCAGGCACTAATTGTACAGTGTAAAGCCTGGGTAATAGAAGCTATTCTATTACAACTTGCTGCACTAATTGGGGTTACAAAAAGATTTTAAGCTGTTTGCATTCTTTGATACATCAATAATTCCTGTAATCCATGATTCTGTTATTGAGGTGAAACTGCGGTCTGATACTGCAGACGTTGGGGTGTCCACAGTGTTTTATATATAATTCAATCCGTTAATCCTTGATTGTCTAATTGGGGTGAAATTTGGCTTCATACTAAACATTTTAGGTTGCTCAAGTTGTATTATACATAAGTATATCTGTCAGTCTAATTGTGAAATTAGTGTGAAATTGCAGCTTGATACTGCAAGTTTTGGGGAGTTTTTTTTTAAATCTGTAAGTACATCCATTCATCCTTGATTCTAGAGTGAAATTGTGGTCTGATACAACAAGTTTTTTTTTTTTATGTTATATATAAGTAAATCCATTCATCCTTGATTCTCGGGTGAAATTGCGGTCTGATACAACAAGTTTTGGGGTGTTTTTATTTTATAAATAAGTACATCGATTCATCCTTGATTCTAGAGTGAAATTGCAGTCTGATACTAAGTCTGAGACAAGTAAATATATGCGTTAAAGGGGTATTCCAGTTACAGTAACTATAAATTATGTTTTAGACTAATTCATCATCAACAATTACCTAATATAATGTCAATTTCACATATTTACTGTTCAGTAGTTATAAAAGTAGTTTTCTTCCTCTGCTACCTACTGTGTTTCTCATAAGTTACCATGGCATCGACCTGTAGTTCTGAGCTTTTGTTAGGTCAAGCATGCTCAGTGTGATGCTATCAGTTCTCTAGCTAAATATTAGTGTGCTGCTGATTACAGAGTAGAGGAGCATGACCAGACTAGCAGGAAAGCTAGGAAATGTGGGGATTGTAGCGATTGACAAATGGATTGCAAGGTAAAATTAAGCTTAAGCATGTATAGGTATGGATTCTGGTTGGGTCACAGCTTGCAGCCTTAATGCAGTTTTTCAAAAATCAAGTTAAATTTAACGGAATAACCCTTTAATCCCTAGTTGTGGAGTTTGTGTGAAACTGGAGCCCGAGACTACAGCTCTTTTACCCTTACGGTAAAGTATGTCCGACAGGTGACAGGCCCTTCCAAGGGAACGGGCAGTGGCCAAAATGTTTTTGGAGCTAGCAGAAGTAGCAGAAGGGAGGATGGTAGCAACAGTCGCAGCAATCCAGCTGTCTTTGAATGGTTGGCTCGGTCTTCTACCTCATCTCAAGTGACATCAGACACCCCCAAATGCAGCCTGATACTACAGATTTTAGGGTGCTCCTGTTCTCTTATATAAGTACATCCATTCTTCCTTGTTTGGGGGTTGAAATTGTGGCTTGATACTATAAATTTTAGGGCGTTTACGTTCATCAAGCAGTCATATTTTCACCAGTAACTCAGCTGTCTTTGAATGGTTGACTCGATCTTCAACATCATCTCTAGTGACATCAAACACCCCCAGCCAGTCAGTGGGTTCCTATGACACCACACTTAGTTGGCATGGCCTGGGAACAAGCTCTGTGCCCCCACCTGTCTTGAATCTGCCTTATTCATTTTCAGTTCCTTCTGCTCAAAAAGTATTGTATGCCGTTGGCTCGGCTCCACTTTTCAGTGAGGACCATCTTCTAGAGGACAGTTAGCAGCTACTGCCCAGCCAAGATCTGGAGGAGAGATCTGCTGATTCCTCCAGTAGGTGGGCAAGTAGAGGCGATGAGTGTCACATGGGAGCTAGTGTTGCAAGCAGTCAGACATGTAGCCATGAAAATGGTGAGGGTGACATCAGTGACGTGCAGACAATAGCCGATGATGATGTACCCGATCACACGTTGGAGCCAGGTGAAGAGCGGACTTAATCTTCATCAGGAGAAGAGGGTGGTAGCTTGCGTGTGAGGCAATGGTTGAGCCAGCAGGTTGGTTTTGTGGCCATGAGTCAGCAGGGTGGCAGCAGTGTGAGGTCTGAAGCCAAACATGCCCGGGGTAGACTGTCTGCTACGCAGGAGCCTGTCTGGAAAGAACTAGCGATGCATGGGTTCGCGGAGGCAGTGGCAGCAGACAGCACAAAGTTGTGGGGGGAAAATACCATATTCGGAGGTGTAAGAATTTTTGATCAAGCCGCCAGAGAACATCAGCATTGCCATTTGTAGAATCTGATGACAGAAGGTCAAGAGTGCCAGGGTGCCAATGTTGGCATGACAGTCCTGCGTTACCAAATGCAGCATCACCATAAAGTGGCCTTGGAAGACCGTGGTGCTAATATAATGGTACAGCCTGACGCAGTAACTGCTGTATCACCCACTGACCCACATCCCTTCTCCTGCTGTCAAGGTTCCACTACATCAGCAGAAGGGAGCTGTGTTTCCTGCTCATCATCTACTGGTTCTAATGCTCCTACTCCTCCTCCTCGTCACTCATTTAGTCAGCAATCGATCAGAGATGATTGCAAAAAGACAGTACGCTTGCACTCATCCTGTGGTGCAGAAGCTGAACATGTTCCTAGCCTGGCTGGTACTACAGTCCCTCCATTTCCATGTGGTGGACTCTATCAGAGAACTGATGGCTTGTGCCGAGCCAAGGTGGAGAGTCCCAAGATGTCATTACTTCTCAAAAATGGCTGTACCAGCCCTGCACACGAATGTTGAACAGAAGGTGGGCCAGTCCTTGAGCCTGTCGGTGTCTGCTGAAGTTCTCAGCAGCGCCGACGTGTGGAGCTATAACTATGGTCAAGAACAATATATGACCTTTATGGCCCACTTGGTAAATGTGGTTCCTGCCCAGCCACACCAGCAACTTGGCCAGGTAATGGCACAGTCACCTCCGCTTTCTCAAGCTGTGGGTCCTGCGCCAATGTCCTCAAAATCCACTGCAGGGACAATTCAGAGTGCTCCTCCAGTGTACCACCTGGGCAGAGCATGATAGGGTCATGCTGTTCTGCGCCTGGTTTGCCTGGGTGAACAGAGTCACACCGGGGAGGAAGTGCTCCACGTCCTTCAAGAGGAAATCCAATCCTAGCTGTCTCCTCGGCAACTTAAAATCAGGATCATGGTCACAGACAATGGAAAGAACATTGTTTCTGCACTGCGTCAAGGAAGGCTGACCCATGCATCTTGCACGTTTTTAATCTGGTTGTAAGGCATTTCCTCAAGTCTTCCACTCAACTTCAAGACATTCTGAAAACTCCTAGGAAACTGTGCATGCACTTCAGCCACTCTTACACTGCAAAGCACGCCCTCCTTGAGCAGTAGAGGCAGAATAGCGTTCCCCAACATCGACTCACATGCGACGTTTCCACCTGTTGGAACTCCACCCTCCGCATGTTGGACTGACTATATGAGCAGAGGAAGGCCATCAATGATTTCTTGATGATGCAGGCAGACAGGAGCACTCCCCTGTGTAACTTCAACGTTAGCCTGTGACAGCTCATGCATGACATCTGCCGTTTGCTCAAGGAGGCTACTTTATTTGTCAGTCACCAGGACTACAGGTTGAACGACGTCATTCCACTCCTTCACGGCCTGGAGCAGATGCTGATAAATCTGGCTGGACAGGAGACATGGCGCCTACATCTCATGGCCACCTGAGCCCTGTGGGGGCTGAACCGGAGGAGGTGGAGGACATTCACACATAAGCAATGTATGCAGAAATGGGTGGTTTTTCTGCACAAGTGTCAGGAGAAGAGCAGGAGGACTTAGAGGGTAATGTGGAAGACCAGGCAAATGACCCCATCACACTGGCAGTATGCAGTGGAGATGGAGGCAGGGAGCGCCTCCGAGTCCCTTGCGCAAATGGCCAGATGCATGCTGAGTTGCTTGCTTAGTGACATATTATCACCATTCTGCAGAGGAATGACTACTGGCTCTCCACCATGTTAGACTCTCGCTACCACTTCAAAATGAGGGCCTTTTTTCCATCTGCTGACAGGGAAATTAAACTGAGACATTCCATGTAGTCAGTTGACCGCTGCCTATGTGCACCATTGCCCATCCTCACAAAGGTCTGAGCGGGTGGGCCCTCTGCGCTCACATTCCATTGCCATGGCTACTGGAGGGAAGGGGGGGCAGGAGCAGCACCAGCTGCATCAGCAGCAACTTAAGTCTGGAATCTCTAATGAGCAGTTGTCTTCACCCGCCAATTGAAGAAACCACCCACCAGCAGCAGCAAGACATGGAGCAGAACCTGAAATGGTGGCATACTTAGATAGCACCTTGCTACACAACATCCAAGATCCCCTGGACTACTGGACAGCCAAACTTCACTTGTGGACACAACTGGCCGAGTTTGCCCAGCACAAGCTTTTCTGCCCGCCAGTAATGTGGCTTCAGAGTGGGTGTTTAGTGCGTTGGGGGGCATAGTTACCGCAAGGAGAACTTGCCTTTCTACCAAAAATGTGGAGAGACTGACCTTTGTGAAGATGAATCAGGTGTAAATCAGCCAGGATTTCCACACGCCAGTGCCTGATGCATCATAAGAGATATTTTTGGGTGCCACACCCACACTTTGTGAAAAGAGACCCGTTTCTTCTGGCCACCTGCTTGAGCCACTATTCTGATGCTGCCACCAGCCTGATACTACACACCAGCTGCCTCTGCTGCCATGTTCTCCTACTGCCACCCACCATCTTTTGCTGGTACTGCCCCCCACCCTGTGACTGTGCCACTGTGCTGACTCCTCATGCGTTTTCCACCCTCACCACTCTGTGACTGGGCAGAAAAATGAGAAAAACAATAGATCCTGTCTTTGGAGCATCTGTAAGGCCTGTATTACACTGTCCCTATTTTGCATCAGGATATGCTCATGATTTGGAAGCCAAACACAGGCGTGGGTACAAAACACAGAAGACATGCAAACTTTCCAATCATGTGTCATCTCTGTTTTGGATCCACTCCTGTTTTTTTGGTCTTAGCAATACTGATGGATTACTGAGCAAATGTTGATCATGTGAAGGCGGATCCTCAAAAGATAAGATCCATTTTTTGGGGGTTGTTCTTATGATGGATGAGAAGAAGGGCAAAATAAACAGTGACATCAGCACAAACTTACTGCTGACAATTTCAGTCATGTGAGTCATGTGAGTTTTACAAGTGTACTACTTGTTTCAGCATGTAACAGAACTGGTTCTGTAGAAAGATATGTGGAATCAGCTGACGACAGTGTAAAAGGAGTGTGCTCTTTACTCTATAGTACAATCTTGGGCCACTATACCGTTCTTTAAGGTTTAGTTCACACTTGAGCTATTTGGTCAGTTTTGGCCCCGTAACTGACTAAATAAGTGAAGTATGAAGCAATTTTAAGAGCGACACCTGTCAACTGCCGGTCATAGACGCAAAGTAACTAATTCACTACCACAGCGGACTCCCTATGCATGTTTCTGCAATGCACAGTGTTCTACACCAGGCTCTCTGCAGCCAAGAAAATGCTGTTTTTTACCGCAATTCGTCACAAATAAATTCGGATTGAATCTTTTTGGAAAATTCGGCGAAGTCTCGGAATCAAATTCTTGAAAAGTTTGCTCATCTCTAATTAAAATAATGTGTTTTATGGTAATATCTGTCAATAACACTTCATGTTGCCGTTGTATCTGACAATGCGATTTCTATGCATTTTTTTGTTGTCATGTGTTTTTCCTGGCTTTTCAGTCGATCTAGTGCTTCTATTACAACCTGCCAAAAATGTGCTCATTTGATAGAATGATCTTCAAATTTGAATCTTAAGTTTGAAAATCAATAAATATCAATATAAATACATCCACAGTAATATATCTAATGCAAATAGTGCTATTATATTACGTATTATAAATTACTGGCATAAATCTCTATAATCAATCTCCATACCTAGTATACTGGATGAGCCCCCCAGGGAACAGTTAACAGAGTGCAGGAAATACAGCCCGACTCCGTTGTCACGTCACCGGAGGGAACCTCCACACTATAAAAAAAACAAATAATTCAAGTTCTGCATTCAGACCTCCTGGACCGCTTGTACCAAACCCCATATATCATTTTGGATTCTGCTCGAGACATTCTCATTATGTGACTCCCCCCTCTCCAATTATAATTAATCTGTTCTAATGCTGCAATTGAGAAACCTGATGGATCGCTGTAATGTCGGTCCTTAAAATGTTTGAACAGGGAATGTTTTTTATAGCCTGTTGCAGATATGTTCAGCCTCTCTTTTTTCAATGTACGTTTTGTACGTTCTATATATTGTTTCTTACATGGACACTCAATAATATAAATAAAATATGTAGGGCAACATGTCAGCGATTCTTTTATCTCCCATTTGTGTATATTTTGTGTCGATGTGACTGACAGTTTTTCTTGAAAAACAAGTGTTTTTACAAGTGTTCTTACAGTTTTAAAAAGGGTTTAGATGAATTCATGAAAGTAAATGACATTAATGCTTATGAAAACGTGTAGAAATAGGAGTCTCACTTCCTTCTGGGATTCGTGTCACCACCTATCCCTTGCTTGAACTATGTAACTATGTAATTTCCACACCGGAAATAAACTTTTCAGGCTCATCCAATTTGAGATTATATTCCCCTCCTTCTTTACATTTTTTTTTATAGAAGGCGCTATCTTTTGGCCCAGATTAGATACTTTAGTGTAGGTGATTTGTGGGTCTTCGGGTAATAGGGGACCTTTAATTTTGTCATTATGTAAATTATGGTAATGTTATTTTATTATATTTTATATTATTCTGTATTGCGAAAAAAAATGTAGAATCAATCGGACAGTGTCCTCTGATTTTCTTCTTTCAATTTTTGTTGTTTTGAAAAAGCTGGAACTGTCTATCGATTCTACCTTCAATAATGCTGAATTTATGAAATTTGTGGGGTAATCTTTATCTCTTAATTGTTGAACCAATGATTGAGCCCCCATTTTAAACTGTGTTTTCAGCATGTTTTAAGAGACAGAACTGACCTGTAGGTTTATTCATTAAGCATCTTTGAAGATAGCAGCTTGAGTAGCGGATATAGCAATTTTCGGGGGACTGGTTTTTGATACGTACTGAATATGATCTTAGATTCCTTGACCAAAATCCAGAGATCCAAGAATTCTACTTCAGTTCTACTTAAGTGAGGAGTAAATGTATAACTGTAATTATTTATATTTATTTCCATCAGAAATTTTTCTAGAGCATCTTCAGATTTTTTTCTAAAAGAAAAATATACTGTTGATGTAACAACGCCAGAGTATCAAGTCTTCCCCCAGCCAAGGTTCAATGGTTTGTTGTTCCCTGTGGGCCATAAAGATGTTAGCAAAGCTGGGGAAGAATCTGGTACCCATAGCGGTCCCTCTCCTCTGTACATACAATTCTTGATCATAAAAGAAATAATTGTGATTAAAGGGGTTATTTTTTAATAATGTAAAAAATGAAAATCAGACATCATATAGTACATGACAATCTCTTTCTAACAAAGCTAGAAACAGACCTGTACCTCACATGGATCCAGAGATTTCCCCATATATTGCTCTGCTAGATTTATATCAACCTGACAACTCAAGGGGAGTGTCTCTTCTGCTGCAGCTCAGGAGGCATGTCTATTCCACTGCTCAGGAGGCATTTGAAAGATGAAACTGAGCATGTATGGCCTTCTCAGTGAGTAGGTCAAAGAAATAACAAATTTAGTAGTACTATACAGATACATTTTGTTAAATAACTCAGTTTCTATACAAATTCTTTAATTACATGCAATTACAAAAGTATAAAGCTCTAGATGCTGGTTTGAAAACTAGATTTTTTTTTTTGTGGGACAACCCCTTTAAGTATAAAACTAATGCCATTCACAATCAAATTTATCTGTTCCATTGATTCGTCCATTATCTTGTAAAGTTTGTTGTGTGTATTAATCCCTGCTGATGTTCAATGATTGTGTGTAATGAATTAACATCGAGGGGGCCCATAATCCACCGTAAATCAAATTGTAAATTCTAAATTTATAAATAAGTTTAAATATAATATATGATAATTATTTATATTTTAATTTATATATTTTTATATAATATGTATATATATATATATATATATATATATATATACACACACATACACACACAGTACATTGAAAGCGTTTTCTGTATTTTCAAGACTATGAAAATTGTACATTCACACTGAAGGCATTAAAACTATGAATTAACACATGTGGAATTATATACTTAACAAAAAAGTGTGAAACAACTGAAAATATGTCTTATATTCTAGGTTCTTCAAAGTAGCCACCTTTTGCTTTGATTACTGCTTTGCACACTCTTGGCATTCTCTTGATGAGCTTCAAGAGGTAGTCACCTGAAATGGTATTCCAACAGTCTTGAAGGAGTTCCCAGAGATGCTTAGCACTTGTTGGCCCTTTGCCTTCACTCTGCGGTCCAGCTCACCCCAAACCATCTCGATTGGGTTCAGGTCTGGTGACTGTGGAGGCCAGGTCATCTGGCGTAGCACCCCATCACTCTCCTTCTTGGTCAAATAGCCCTTGCACAGCCTGGAGGTGTGTTTGGGGTTATTGTCCTGTTGATAAATAAATGATGGTCCAACTAAACGCAAACCGGATGGAATAGCATGCCGCTGCAAGATGCTGTGGTAGCCATGCTGGTTCAGTATGCCTTCAATTTTGAATAAATCCCCAACAGTGTCACCAGCAAAGCACCCCACACCATCACACCTCCTCCTCCATGCTTCATGGTGGGAACCAGGCATGTAGAGTCCATCCGTTCACCTTTTCTGCGTCGCACAAAGACACAGTAGTTGGAACCAAAGATCTCAAATTTGGACTCATCAGACCAAAGCACAGATGTCCACTGTTCTAATGTTCATTCCTTGTGTTCTTTAGCCCAAACAATTCTCTTCTGCTTGTTGCCTGTCCTTAGCAGTTGTTTCCTAGCAGCTATTTTACCATGAAGGCCTGCTGCACACAGTCTCCTCTTAACAGTTGTTGTAGAGATGTGTCTGCTGCTAGAACTCTGTGTGGCATTGACCTGGTCTCTAATCTGAGCTGCTGTTAACTTGCGATTTCTGAGGCTGGTGACTCAGATGAACTTATCCTCCGCAGCAGAGGTGACTCTTGGTCTTCCTTGTGATTTAAATAAAAATATATTAAAAATATAATATAAAAAATATAAATAAATTGTAAAGTCTTGATTATTTTCATAATTTGTATTGTATCTTATGTAAAATGGTTCCGTTTCGACAATAGATTGAAACATTTTATCAAGGTATTGGGAGAGGTGTGAGGTAAAGGACACAATTTCTAGAAATGATCAGCCTTCTAGGTGGATTAGTTAGATCTTTATGAATCTTGGGGATCACTTCTCTCAAACCTGGCTCACAATAACGGACGAATGGGACTCTTCGCAATTTAATATATGTATTTTCATCTGACAGTCTTTGCATTCCTGATTATATTTATCAATATCTAAAATCACAGTAGCCCCCCCCCCCTTTTATCTGCCGGGCAGATCACAATTTTTTTTATCTCCCTGAAGTTGTTTAATGGCTCGAATTTCTTGACCTGATAGATTATTAAGTTTTAAAAAATGTGTTTTTACCTCACCTACACTGGAGATTAAAAATTAGAGAACAACACACAATTTCCTAAATGTCAAGGTCACTATGTAGTCCTATGTGAATTTATCCTAACATGAGTAAAAGAGCAGTATTTTAAACATATTTCATGAGTTGCATATATTATAAAGCACAGTATAAAAAACTTATATGAGGTATTTGAAAAAGAACATTGATCAAAATTAGAGAACACTTTCAGACACCTGCAAGTTGGTGGTGTTAATGTGGCACCTGGTGCTAAATTCCTTAATTATCTGACAAACCCTATTTAACTGGCAGCCTAACTTTCCAGTTTTCACTGACTTTGCAAGATCGAAAGCCATTCCAAAGTGACTGAAACCCTCTGTCAGCAGGTTGTTAAGATGAAGGCTAAAGGGGTGACCCTATCAGCCATAGCAAGAGAAGTTGGTCGTTCCAAATCTGTGATTTCTAGAATACTGCATCTTTTCAACACCACAAACTCATTCAAGTCCCCCAAGAAGGCTGGTCATCCATGAAAGACAAATGCAAAAGAGGACAGGATAATGCGGAAAATCTCATGGGCAATCGGTTCAACACTGAAGCTGGAATTTCTCGCCAGTTCAGCACTGAACAGGGTAAGGATCTATTTTGTCATACAGTGTCTCGACGTTTAAGAGCATTTGGACTGAAAGCCCACTCTGCAGTGACCAAACCTCTCATTAGCAGAAAGAATTAAAAGGCTAGATTAACCTTTGCTGAGGAGAATGTTGTGTGGACAGAGGTAAAGTGGTCCTGAGTTCACTTTAGTGATGAAAGCAAGTTAAATTTATTTGGGTCTGATAGGAAACATTATGTTCCTCGACAAACTGGGTAAAGACTGAACACAAAGTGTGTAAAGAAGTCAGTGAAAGGTGGAGGAGGAAATGTCATGGTTTGGGGAATGTTTTCAGCAGCAGGAGTTGGGCCTCTCATACAGCTGCAGGGCAGAGTGAATGCAAGTGTGCATCAGAACCTTCTTCAACAACACGTGGTTCCTTCCTTGCGTTTTTCACTCAATCAGCCAGCAATTTTCATGCATGACAATGCCCCCTGTCACACAGCAAAACGGGTAAAGGAGTTTCTTGAAACTGAAAACATTGAAATAGCCAACTCAGAGTTCTGATCTAAACCCAATAGAAAACCTCTGGAAAATCTTTGGTGATAAAGTTATGGCCAAGAAACTCACTACAATCACCGAACTGTGAAAGAAACTAAGAAGGGTGGACCAAAATCACACCAGAGCAGTGGGAGAGACGAGTGATGTCCTGTGGCCGCAGATGTGCTGAAGTCATTTAAAGCAAAGGCCTGTACACTTTCTACTGACTGGTGACTGTTGTAACCTTCAGAAAATTTAGTTGTAATCTTTCTCTGTGCTACAGTCATTGCTGTTCTCTAATTTTGATCATTGTGTTTTTCTGCAAAATAAGGATTTTTTGTTGAAGTACTTTGGTTATTTTGTTAAACGCTGTTCTAGTGGCATGGTATACCTATAACAAAAAATCCTTCAAATGTTGATCAATGAAGATTGCATTATTTCTGAAAAAATCAAGTGTTCATGAATTGTTCTCTAATTTCGATCTCCAGTGTATATCTAGTTCTACCAATTTACAAAAAGTTGCAATATTCTGTCTTGGAAACATTTTGGACTGTAACTTCTGTATGTTGGAATTCAGAAAAAGATTTAACGCCACTGATTTTCTTTTTCCTTTTACATTGTTTTGTCCATTCAGTAGTGCTCCCTAAATTGTGGATACGGATATGTGGGATTTTTTGGATATTAAATGGAAAAATGTTGAAATGTTTAAATAAATTAATAAAATGCTCCTATCTATTATCAAAGCGCAACCATCTGATATAAAACATACAACGCAAATTATCGAAATAATCAAGACTTTACAATTTGATTCACAATTGATTATTGGTCCCCTGGATGTTAATTCATTATCTTTCATGACCAGGCCTAAATAAGGCCTGAATGTCCAAGCAATTTTTTGTGATTTTGTGAACGTGGTGGTTTAGTGACCCTAACATTTTTTTATTTTTCTGACTACCAAAATAATTTTTTTTTGTTTGAAACTTTATTAGCATGTTTTTTTTAGATTTTAATTTTCCTTTTTTTAGGTTCAATTTGGGGAAAACCTCTAATTATTATTTAAAAGTTGATGGTGACGGCTTCTGTTAGAATGACATCAATTATCCCGTAGTCCTAGCGACTGACAAATAAAGTGGCCTGAAAGGGCCTGAGCAAATGGTAGGTGTCACGGATGAGCTGCCACTAACTAATGTCTAAGTTATACAGGGGAGTACTCCTGGCCTCCTGCATCATCAATAAATCATTGATGGCCTTCCTACGCTCATATAATCAGTCCAACATGTGGAGGGTGGAGTTCCAATGTTGGGGACGGTTTCGGTTAGCGACAGCATTTAAAAAAAAAAATTACTTGCATTTGATGGTGGCGGCTTCTGTTAGCGACAGTTTTTTTTTTTTTAAATTTACTTGCATTTTTTTTTACTTAGAAAGGGCATTACAGAAGTTGGATAACCCCTTTAATTGTGTAATTGGGGTGAAATTGCAGCCTGATACTACAGATTTCTTTTCTTTCTTTTCAAATATCTTTTTATTGGTTTTTACATATAAAGGAAAACAATTTTGCATATAATGAGCAAAGAACAATGAAAAGTGTCAAACAGCACAACTTGTATGGTAAGTAATAAGGTAAATCTGCCGCTCATCTGAGACAGCTACTTTTACGAGCTGTATTATGGGTAAGTATATTAGGTGAGTGGTCACCATAGGAAACTTAAAATAAGATTGGGAAGTGTGCAGGGGTGGAGAGGAGGGGAGGGAGGGAAAATGGTGATGGGTGAAGGGGTAGGCACCTGACTTGCGCTTCTGCTATTGTGAGATAGGACTCAAATAGAATGACTGAGCATCGAAAGGCTCTCAATGCAAGGGCTGGTCTTTCTGTAAGAGAACCAGCCATCCCATAATTTCTGAAATCTATGGTGGGATCTGGTCTCCCAAGCTGAGAGTTCCTCCATTATGTAAATGTGGTCTACCTTTAGGAGCCATTGTGCTATTGTGGGTGATGTAGGTTGATTCCAATGTTGTGGTATTAAGGCTTTAGCGGCTGCTGTTAGGAAATTGAATAGTTTTCGTTTGGTGTTGGGTATGTGTTGGAGTCTTATATTTAGTAGAACTGAGGTAAGAATAGGAGGTGTCTTCAATGTGCATATTGTTTTAATGTTATTTAGTACCTCATTCCAGAAAGTCTGTAAAGTGGGGCAGGTCCACCACATATGCATGTAGGTACCCTGGGCTTGTTTGCACTTCCAGCACGTGTCTGAACTCAAGCACTTCACCTGTATAAGACGTACTGGGGAGAGGTACCACCGTGTGATAAGTTTGAAGGAATTTTTGGGTGCATCGAGAAATACCATGTGAGTATTGATAGATATGCTTGATCTCTTCCTTAGTCCATTTAGTGTTGAGGTCTTTGCTCCAAAAATCGATGTATAGTCTGTCTGAAGGGAATTTGATCAACTGTAGAGATTGATATATTTTAGAAAGTAAATGTTTGGGTGGAGCTTTGGTGGCAATGAGTTTCTCCCAGTCTGTGGGTTCTCTCCTTATGTCTGCTGTTTTTAGTAAGGTGATGGCTAACAGGCGAACCTGAGCTCTATGGAGGGAGTGGAGAGAGGTAGCTTCCAGTGGGTCCGAATTATCTCCTGAGTCTATGAAAGCGGATGATACTACAGATTTTAGGGTGCTTATGTTCTTTTATACATAAGTAAATCCGTTAATCCTTAATTGTGTAATAGGGGTGAAACTCTAGCCTGATTCTACAGATTTTAGGGTGCTCCTGTTCTCTTATATATAATTACATCCATTCGTCCTTGTTTGGGGGTTGAAATTGTGGCTTGATACTATAAATTTTAGGGCGTTTACGTTCATCAAGCAGTCATATTTTCACCAGTAACCCAGCTGTCCTTGAATGGTTGACTCGATCTTCAACATCATCTCTAGTGACATCAAACACCCCCAGCCAATCAGTGGGTTGGAATGGTGGAATGACCCCCAATGCAAGTCAATGGGGACGGATCAGTTTGGTGTGGACACACTTGTAAACGAATCCGTCCTCCATTGATTTTCAATATTCCGGATCCGTTTAAAAGATGCTAAAGATAATACAACCGTATCCGGAATTACGGATCCACAAGGTTGTTTTATTCAGTACGGATCCGGCAGGTCCCTTCACCCGCCGGATTCTTACTAAGGCTAGTGTAAAAGTAGCCTTAGTTGGCATGGCCCGGGAACAAGCTCTATGCCCCCACCTGTCCTGATCAGGCCTGATTTTCAGCACGGAAAAGCTTATAGAGGACAGTCAGCAGCTACTGCCCAGCCAGGATGTGGAGAAGAGATCTGCTGATTCCTTCAGTAGGTGGGAAAGTAGCGACAATGAGAGTCGCATGGCAGCTGGTGTTGTGAGCGGTCAGGCATGTGGCCCTGAGACTGGTGAGGGTGACATCACTAATGTGCAGTAGCTGATCGCACGGTCATCAGGGGATGAGGGTGACAGCTTGTGCATGAGGCAGCAGTTGAGCGAGCAAGGTGATAGCATGGTTGTGAGTCATCTTCCGGCCTTTTTGGCGTCCCTAGTGTGATGTTGTAGTAGGTGATGGTTATTGTTTTATTGGTTCTGGCTGTGTCTCATCCCGGGTACTATAAAGGGAGGGGATTTACCATATAGCACTTTATCCCTTGGAAGAAGCCTGTTGGCGAAACGGCGTTGGGTGGAGGCCGCGGTGGGAGTCACCCCGAGTCCCTAGGTACCTGCTAATGTAATCTTTGTTTGCTTATTCGATATGCTGCCTCTTTTTCATGTCATTATGCTTTTGAGCCCAGTTCACATATATAGTTGACAGCATACTTTTTCTTTTACTTAGTGATATTTTTGGGTGCTGTGGTCTCTGGGGTGCCCCCCACCGCGACCCCCAGTAGTTTAGGTGTTTCTTTGTCTCATTTGCGACATTCCACCATAACAATATTTTTTAAAGATTTAATCTTGTATGTTTTATATTTATTATATTGAAATAAAGTTTATTATTGATTATAAAATGGCTGTGGAGATGGTCCCTTTTTCGGTGTGATGCTAGATAATATGTAGCCTTCTCCCTATATACTATAGATGAATTGGCCCCTGGGAACATTTAGGTGTTATTATCTATTTTTTGTTTTTTGTTTCTTTTAGAAATAAAAATCAATCTCTTCCCCGATATTTTGGGATGGGTTTCCGGGGACGTACCACTATGTGGCAGACACAAGTGGATGATATTTTCAGTGGCGGTGTTGTGGCAAGTGATGACGTGAACAGCATGTGGATCAGAGATCTAAAAAATACTTTGAAGAAATATCATCACAAGCAAGTTAAAACTTGGTGGAATAAGGTATCACTTGAAAATTATTTGAAACGTGGCTTAATCCCTCGTGGGTTAAGAGTACAAATTTTTCCCTCTTATGGTGTCCAAGATGTGGAGTTTACAAAAAAATGGGAAGATGTTTGCAATAACTGCTCCAAAGCTTTGATACAAACAATAGTGGATATGAATACTAAGACTCTGACTACTTTGGAAGTAGATAGAAAAAGGACTGAGGAACAGTTGGTGCTTATATTACCATTAAATGATAAGGAACAATGGGAGAAGGAATTGGAGGATTGTTACAATATATGGGAAAAACAAATTAAATTGATTAAGACCAAGAAGTTTACACGTGATGTGCAAGACTTTGAGAATAACCGAATCTATAAATGGCGTTCTATGGAGAATCAATTTCGATCTAGATCAAACTCCATGTCATCCAGTATTTCAACAGGGGGGGAATCGGTTGCTTCTGGCGATTTCCGTATGAGATACCCCCAGAGGAGGACAAAGAGGAAAGACATGGATGTGATACGGAGGGACAATAAGAGAAAACCGACAGGAGAAGGTGATCATGCGACGAATCTTAAGGTAATTAACCTGACTAATTATAGATTCTCTGAATCTCAATTAGAGGTGTTACGTTTGGGTCTAAATTTTGTCCCTTCATCACGGTTTGATTATTTTACAGCCATAAAAGACCTACACCTTTTTGCCAGGAAATTAGTTTTTAAAAAAATGTTTTATAAGGATGAACCACAAAGCACTTTATGCACCCCAGAGGAAAGAGAAGCGGCTAAGATATTAGTGGAACTATTGGATGAACAAACAGCTGAAGATACAGCAAAAAGTAAGTTTCCGAGATCACTCATTCCCAAATCGACGGTATTTCCACCATTGAATATGTATCCGAATATACATACCTTTGTTCAATTGGTGACAAGGGAGCTTAAAAAATCTAAGCCCCATGTCGAAAAATTAAATCTTACAAAAGAACAGAGGAATGCAATTATAGAGTTGAAAAATATGAAGGACATTGTCTTTAAGAATGCCGATAAAGGGGGCAATGTGGTGGCCTGGTCGAAGCAACAATATGAGAAAGAGGTATATAGACAGCTGAGGGATTCTACTTGTTATAAAAGACTAACTTATAACCCAGCGGAAGAATATAAAAGGGATCTAGATACAATTGTGATAAGGGCCCTTGATAAGGGCATTATCACGGCCAAAGAAGCCAAGATTTTGATACCTGAAAATCCGAGAGTGGCAACACTATATATGCTTCCCAAAGTCCATAAGCATCCAATTACCCCTCCAGGCCGCCCTATCGTTTCAGGTATAGACAATCTGTGCGAACCTGCTTGTAAATTTATCGATTTTGTGCTAAAACCCTTGGTGGAACAACTTCCGTCTTTCCTAAAGGATACAACGGATTTTCTTTGTCGAGTGAATGACCTCCATCTTGAGCCCGACATGTGGATAGCGACTTGTGACGTGGAGTCACTATATACCAGCATAAGACATAGTGATGGATTGGAAGCAGTAAAGTTGTTTATTTCAATGTCGGACATGGATGAACAGATGGGTGAGTTTGTTTTGGACTTGCTATATTTTGTACTTACCCATAATTTCTTCACATTCAAGGGTGTCTTCTACCTGCAGCTCCGCGGAACGGCGATGGGGGCGGCCTGTGCGCCAGCCTTCGCAAACCTTTTCCTGGGGCTGTGGGAGAGGACTATTTTCTTGACTGATCCCGCTTTTATGATCGGTGGAGTCCAGATGTGGGCCCGCTATATAGATGATATTTTCATTGTATGGCAGGGCTCACAATCTGGCTTCACCTATATGATCAAGTCCCTTAATGAGAATAATTTAAACATTAAATTAACTTACAGGATCGAAAGGAGAGAGGTGGACTTCCTTGATGTAAAGATCTTTGTGAGTGAAGATGGGGTGATTACCACGGATTTGTTTAGAAAAGAAACGTCCACAAACGCCCTCCTACATGCAAATTCATGTCATTCTAAGAACCTCATTCAAAGCATACCTTATGGTCAATTCTTACGATTGAGGAGAATTTGCTCAACGAACGAGACTTTTGAGGAACGTTCAGAGGAATTGATGAAGAGGTTCCAAGAAAGAGGATACTCTACTAATAAAATCAAACAAGGATACAACAAAGCAAAAGGTATGAGGAGGGATGAGTTGTTGAGGAATGTGAAGAAAAAACAACGTGATCAGATGAATGAAATTAGATTCATTTCAACTTATATGCCCCATTGGCAAACATTAAGAACTGCACTTTTCAAACACTGGGAAATTCTACGTCTAGATCCCATTTTGGGTAAGACACTCCCATCTTACCCTCCAATCACATATAGAAGATCAAAGAACTTAAAAGATATGTTGGTAAGGAGTGAACATCCAGGTGAACAATTGTCAAAACAGTTTGGATCGAGAGGGCCTAAGTGGGGGTGCTATCCCTGTGGGAATTGTGTGGCTTGCACCAACATTGATAGAGCCTTGCACTTCATGCACAAAGGTAAGCAATACAAAATTACCTATAATATAACATGTACTACAATGGGTGTGATTTATCTAGCCACATGTCCCTGCCAGAAGTTATACGTAGGGATGACGTCTCGCGAATTAAGGAGACGGATAAGGGAACATGTTTTAGGTATTGAAGGAGCTAAAAGTGAGAATGATATGTCTAATTTGAAATCCATCCCTAGACATTTTAAGGAGTTCCACAACTGTGATAGTTCACAATTCCGTGCCCATGGATTGATCGAGTATTCATCTCACCTAGAGGAGGCAATTGGAAAAGACTCTTGGCCCAAAAAGAGGTAAGATGGATCCATGAACTTGAAAGTATAGCTCCTAATGGTCTTAATGAAGAGATTTCCTTTTCTCCTTTCTTGTAGGTTTTGTGTATCTCTGTTCTGTTTGCTGTTCCAGGTTGGGTCAGTTGACCCTTGTTTGATTATAACTATTTTAATATGTTTTTTTTTTTTAATTATATATATATTTTTTATATATATCTTTTTAGATATGGTACTTTCCTCCTCTTTCCGTTGTGGAATTTTTGCATTGGATGAAGATAGGCGATATAAATTGAGAGATTGGGATCATAACAATTGGTGAAGGAGAAAATATACCCCTTTAAGGGGAATTATCATAGGACAAGAAAGCAGTCGTCTTCACAGATTACACTATCAAGTGATTTTTATGAATTATGAAGATTTTATGATCTTGTTGGCACATATTTATTTAAAGTATTAATTCATTCACTTTTGTCACTTTCACTTTTCGCACTTGGGGAGCACTTTGCACTTAGCACTTTGCACTTTATATTTATTAGCATTTATTTTTGTTATTTGTTATTTTTGTTTGTTTTTTGTATTTTATATATGGTTGCAATAGATTATGAATTAGGGATTGATATATAGGTCATTTTTAATTGTATTGATATTATGCATGGGTGTATATATATATTTTTTAGGTACTGGACATATATGCATGTATATACATGGTGTCTTGAATATATAGGTGTTAGCATAGCATGTATTCTTTAGGCATTTTTGACACATATTGTGGCACATTTACATTAGTGAATTTGTATTGAGGACTGTTTATAATTTATACTGTCCATGTTGAAAGATAGAAAAAAGCTATAATTGTGGGTTTATTTGTTCACTGCTTGTATATATTTGCGATTGATCCTGCTCATTTATTGAATTGCCGTGATTCTTCATCTTTCTAGTTACCTGGGATGGGGTCCGACCGGCAATATTAAGGGTACAATATTCCACTGTGGAGCGCGGCGCTTGTTTAGCGGTGCCCTTCATGGTGGAACGCACGATCATTCTAGTTGGGACTAAATTATTAAAAAGATTTTTCGTTCACATTATGTTCCACTGAAGGGCGCGCCTCTGTTCTCATGCAGCGCTTCACGGTGGAACGCACGGCCATTTTTGGTGGGCTTGTAGCCGGTGAGATGGAGTCTCTAGTGACCGTTGGTGACTCGCGGTTCAACTGTTCCGGCGCAACCCCACCGTCATCTTCCGGCCTTTCGGCGTCCCTAGTGTGATTTTGTAGTAGGTGATGGTTATTGTTTTATTGGTTCTGGCTGTGTCTCATCCCGGGTACTATAAAGGGAGGGGATTTACCATATAGCACTTTATCCCCTGGAAGAAGCCTGTTGGCGAAACGGCGTTGGGTGGAGGCCGCGGTGGGAGTCACCCCGAGTCCCTAGGTACCTGCTAATGTAATCTTTGTTTGCTTATTTGATATGCTGCCTCTTTTTCATGTCATTATGCTTTTGAGCCCAGTCCACATATATAGTTGACAGCATACTTTTTCTTTTACTTAGTGATATTTTTGGGTGCTGTGGTCTCTGGGGTGCCCCCCACCGCGACCCCCAGTAGTTTAGGTGCTTCTTTGTCTCATTTGTGACATTCCACCATAACAATATTTTTTCAAGATTTAATCTTGTATGTTTTATATTTATTATATTGAAATAAAGTTTATTATTGATTATAAAATGGCTGTGGAGATGGTCCCTTTTTCGGTGTGATGCATGGTTGTGAGTCAGCAGCAGTCTGACGTCTTAGGCCAAATGTGCCCAGGGTAGAGCGTCTGCTAATCTGGAGCCTACCTGTCCAGAAAAAAAACTAACAGTGAACGGGTTCATGGAGGCAGAAGTAGCAGGCAGTCAGCATGGAGTGGTGGGGGGAAAATGCCATAGTCGCTGGTGTGGGAATTTTTCATCAAGCCCCCGGAAGACGGCAGGTTGCTCATTTGCTGCAGAATCTGTGGGCAGAAGGTGAAGTGTGGCCAGGGTGGCAATGTTTTTCCCACAGCCCTGCGTCAACACATGCAGCATCACCTTAAAGTGGCCTTGGAAAACCATGGCGCTAATATAGTGGTACAGCCTGATGCAGCAACTGTTGAATCACCCAGTGGCCCGTACCCCTTCTCCAGGAGTCAAGGCTCCACCACATCAGCAGAAAGGAACTGTGTTTCCTTCCCATGAACTAATGGTCCTGATGCTCCTGCTCTTACTCCTTCTCGTCACTTGTTTCATCAGCATTTGATTAAGGCGATTACAAAAAGACAACAGTACGCATGCACTCATCCAATGGTGCAGAAGCCAAACGTGCTCCTGGCCAAGTTGTTGGTACTACAGTCTCTCCCTTTCTATGTGGTGGACGCTGCACCTGTTAGAGAATTGATGGCTTGTGCCGAGCCAAGGTGGAGAGTCCCAAGACGTCATTACTTCTCCAAAAAGGCTGTACCAGCCCTGCACACGTATGTTGAACAGAAGTTGGCCCAGTCCTTGAGACTGTCTGTGTCTGCTAAAGTTCACTGCAGACATGTGGCGCTGTAACTACGGTCAAGGACAATATATGTCCTTTATGGTTCACTGGGTAAATCTGGTCCCTGCCCAGCCACACCAGCAACTTGGACAGGTGACGGCACTGCAGCCTTCGCATTTTTAAGCTGTAAGTCCTGCACCAATGTCCTCCTCTGCCTCCTCATCCTCCACCTTCTCCTCAGCCTAAACAGCAGGCATAGGCATAGCGTAGCCCCTATGCAGAGTATGGCGGTCTTACACTGTACTGCACCTGGTTTGCCTGGGCGAACAGAGTCTCACCAAGGAGGAACTGATCCATGTTCTTCAAGAGGAAATCCAATCCTGGCTCTCTATTCGTCAACTGACAATTGGAAACCATTACCATCGACAACAGGAAGAACATAATGTTTGCGCTGCGTCAAGGAGGTCTGACCCATGCGCCCTTTTGTCACATATCTTGTCCCTTTTGTCACAATCTAGTTGTAAAGCGGTTACAACCAACTTCAAGACATCCTAAAAATGGCCAGGAAACTGTGCACACACTTCAGCCACTCTTACACTGCAAAACATGCCCCCCATGAGCTGCAAAGTCAGAATAGCGTTCCCCAACATCACCTCATATGCGACGTTTCCACCCATTGGAACTCCACCCTCCACATGTTGGAATGATTATATGAGCATAGGAAGGCCATCAATGATTTATTGATGATGCAGGAGCCCAGGAGCACTCCCCTGTATAACTTAGACATTAGCTAGTGGCAACTCATGCGCGACACCTACCGTTTGCTCAGGCCCTTTGAGGAGGCCACTTTATTTGTCAGTCGCCAGGACTACAGGATGAATGACGTCATTCCACTCCTTCAAGTCCTGGAGCAGATGCTGATAAATCTGGCTGGTAAGGGGACAAGAGACATGGCACCTACATCTCATGGCCACCTGAGCCCTGTGGAGCTGAACTGGAGGAGGACATTCACGCACAAGCAATGTATACAGAAATAGGTGCTTTTTCTTAACAAGTGACAGGAGAGGAGCAGGAACAGATGGAGGCAGGGAGTCCCTCCGTGTCCATGAGAAAAATGGGGGCCTTTTTTCCATCCGCTGAGAGGGAGGATAAACTGAACTACTATCGAGACATCCTATGTGGTCAGTTGACCGATGCCTATGTGCACCATCGCCCATCCTCATGAAGGTCTGAGCAGTGGGACCTTCTGCAATCATGTTCCACTGCTGTAGGGGGTGGGGGGTTAGGAGCAGCACCAGCTCCATCAGCAACAACTTAAGTCTGGAGTCTCTAATAAGTACTTTTCTTCACCCATCTAGTGAAGAAACCACCCACCAGCAGCAAGACATGGAGCAGAACCTGAACCAGCAGGTGGTGGCATACTTGGACTGCACCCTGCCACCCCACATTGAAGATCCCCGGGACTACTGGGCAGCTAAATTGGCTGAGTTTGGCCTGGACAACTGGCTGAGTTTGGCCTGGACAAGCATTCCAGCTAAGCTAGTAGTGTGTCTTCAGAGCGGGTGTTTAGTGCAGCGGTGGCCGTAGTTATCGCAAGGAGAACTCGCCTTATCCAAAATGTGGATATACCGTCCTTTGTAAAGATGAATCAGGCGTGGATTAGACAGGATTTCCACACGCCAGTGCCTGATGCATCCAAGAACCCTCCTAGCTGCAAAGCCAGCTGAAGTGTCTATATGCTCTATCACAATAGAGCATTCTTTCCTGATGTCTGCTGATACTCCTATCAGTATAATGGGGCAGGATCTTGTGTGTAAACTTGGTTATACCATCTATTGTAAACCAGACATGGTACATTTACAGGTACCAGTACACCTGCTTACCGCCACGGTCCTGGGTGCCGTGTTCAGCGGTGATCTGCTGGCTTCCCATTCACTACTGCAGTCCTGGTCTCTGTTAGTGTAGTACTGTTGTTCTGGGATTCGCTCCACAATTTCCATTTAGCCTTGGCTACAACATGCTTGCTGCTTGTTCCCTGCATAACTCCGTTAGGGCCGGCGCGCAGCACTTCCTGAGCTTTATGGGTTGGATCATGTGACCTCGTTGACCAATCCTAGCCCTCCTGCACATATATAAGTGACTCAGCCCCTTTCCCAGATGCCTCAGTGCAAAGGTCCTTGTGTCTTGCTTAGGTTGCTATTTTCACTGCTTGTGTTCCTGTGTTCCAGACTCATGCTTGTGTTCCTGGACTCCGCTACCTGCTTGATCCCTGCCTGCTTGCATAGACTCTCTTGTTGCCAACCTGGATTACCTGACACGTACCTGTGCCGCCTGCCCTGACCCATTGCCTGTCTGACTTTGCCTCTGCCTCATCCTTCGGTCCGGCATTGTTGCTCCTGGTAACGACTTGGCCTTCTGACTACCATTGTACCTCTGGTACCTTGCCCAGGTACCTCCTGGTCGGCCTGGACCAGCTGCCTCGTGTGCCTGTCCTCCTCAAGAGGTGGCGACCTGGTGTTTCCCTCGGGAAAGTCTATCCCCATCATCTGGGGTATTGTGAAGAACGAGGGGTTCACTTAGACAATGCGCTTATAGGAGGTAGGACACGAGGCACAGTGGGTTCACACCCGATGGTTCATGACAAGCAGTAATTTGGTTTTTAAGTATACGATCTATAAAAACAGTTAGATCCAGTAACAGAGCCAGAGATTCAGGATATGCTAAAAACCAATACCACTAAAGGAGGTAAAATGAATAGGTTTAGCCAATTAAAATTTCTCTAAAGGCACATTACGTAATGCCCATAAAGCCACAGTATCCTTTGAAGACAGAAGACGAACATGGTATAGCTGCAACCATTGAGTCTTTAGTAGGGATCTTAACCAAAACTAATCTGTGTAACAGCACAAATTTCCCAAAATAGCATGGAAAAGGCAATACTTGAATGGTCCAAGATCAAAAGACATTCCAGCTACTAGTCGAATGCAAATTCCACTACACAGTAAATATTTTTCTGTTATTGACTTATGCCTTTTTTTCAATACCAATTCACTCTGATTCACAGTACTTGTTTGGTTTTACTTACATAGGGCTGCAGAACAGCTGGACCAGATTGCGGCAAAGGTTTTTCTAATTCCCCTTCCATCTTTAGTCAGACTCTCAGCAATAACCTAGCTGATTTGCATCTACCTGGAGAAACAACATGGATTTAATATGTAGATGCTCTGCTACTTTGCTCTACATCAAAGGAGACCAGTTCAGGAGACACAGAGGTCCTTCTCAAATTTGTGGCCCAAAATGGACACAAAGCTGATAAAAGTAACTTACAACTTAAACAAAAAGTAACCTTCATTGGTCATTGTCTTATTCAGGACAATTCTTACTTATTGCCTGACAGAGTGGCTACAATGCAAAAGGTACGAATTCCCAAAAATAACAAACAAATGAGAATATTCTTGGGAACGATTGCACAATTTTCAGTTTATGCCACCCCATTGTACGTGCTGACAAAGGATGCAGTACCTGGACCTTTTTAGCATACTATTGTTGTCTATTGTATAATGTAAAACAGGCAAAGCAACCAGGACATGCCCTACCCTCTTCACATGATGTGTAGAGCCGGGCTCCTCCACCCAGACCTACACACCTTGAAGGGGTTCTCCGGGAATTAAGAAAATGAAAATACTTAAATATTACTATATAAATATATTCTCAAATACCTTTCATAAGTTATAATAGCTTGTTTTGTCTAGGGAGCAATAATTAGGAGAAATAAAATGTCCGCCGTCCTATTAGGACACACAGAACCTGTCCTATCACACAGGAGGACAAGTTACTTCACAACACTGAGCTATAGAGCCGCCTCATCCTCCTCTCTACTTGTCAGGGATTATGATCATGAATACAGATGATAAGACCTTCAGCTGAATCTCTGGGGAATTTAGTACAGAGAGGATGGACAGGGCAGACTGTGGTAATGTGTTGCTGTGGTAATGGAGACTGCATACAAGTGCTGCTGCTCATTAGCCACACCTCACAATCCTCTCATGTCTCCTCATCATCTCCATTCCCCCAGAGATTCCCCTGTATTCAGGATCATAATCCCTGACAAGCAGAGCAGAGAGGAGGATGAGACAGCTCTTTACCTCAGTAACTTGTCCTGCTGTGGATTAGAACAGGTTTTGTTTGTACTAATAGGACGGCGGCCATTTTATTTCTCTTAATGATTGCTCCCCAGACAAAATGAGCCATTATAACTAATGAAAGATATTTTGGAAAATATTTATTATAAAGGAATTTTAAAATATTTTAATTTTCTTAATTCCCGGAGAACCCCTTAAATATGGTTCAACTCCTCCTCCACTCCTCTTTTGGCCCCTTCAGGACTAGGAGGGAGGAAGTGAAACTGCAACAGCTCCTGCCAGAGCCAGCAACATGATGGGAAGTTTGTGAAACTGGATGCTGATTCCTGTCACTGGAGGGAAAAAGAATAGTTTGAGTACAGTAGCTTTATGTTGGAGCCCTAAGTATTAAAGTACAGTGTGTATGTAGGATGAGGGTCAGACTCTTACCTCAGTCCTCAACAATATAATTTTAGCTGTATGGTGTTTGTCGGGAGTGGCCTATTATAACAATTGGAGGGACCTAACATTTTTTCTACTCTGACCCTCCCTAGACAAATTTTCTGGGTACTCCCCTGTACAGCGTCCCTTTCCTTCTGAGTCCTGCCATATGCCCATACAGCAACTTACCACCATATATAGTGTGTTTCTGTAAACTGCAGAATCAGGGTAATAAATATTAAGGTTTGTGAACCCTTGCTGCCTTACAGGAAAAAAATGGAGCAAAATGTAAGTAAGGTAAATGTAAATGTAGGTAAAAGTGGTAAGTAGAGATGAGCGAGCACTAAAATGCTCGGGTGCTTGTTATTCGAGTCGAACTTTTCCCAATGTGAAGTCAATGGGAGACTCGAGCATTTTTGCGGGGGACCAAGGCTCTGCCTAGGGAAGGCTGGGTGAAAACCTGGAAACCTCAGAAAATGATGGAAACACCACGGAAATATACAGGAAACAGCAGGGGCAGCATGCATGGATGCCTCTGAGGCTGCCTAATCCCACCATTACCCCAAATTCTCAGGCAACAGCCTGGTGGTTACCCTCATGGCAATTGTGCTCACCCAGACCAAGAAAGGCGAGGCAAATACCCTTCACATGTTAGGGAAGCACCAAAATAGGTGCAACGAAGGTCCATCACCGCCTGCAGGTGACACCACTGTTCATGCTGGCACTGCAGCGGACATCAAGTTTAGTATCTGTTCCTATCAGTTGCTGTGGCTGTTGGTGGTAAAGTGGTGAGCATAGCTGCTTCCCAAGCAGTTGACCCCGGTTCCATTCCAGTCTATCGCAGGAGGCAATTAAAAAATCAGTACAATACCTAATACGTCCCCTACCCGGGTAAATTGTTTGGAGAGAGGGCCTGTAGGTGGGGGGGGAGGAGGTTTCGCTGGAAGAGCCAGAGGAGTGCCCCCTGGGCTAGCGTGTGTGGTGGTGACAACAGCCGGAATGGAATTTGAAAAACTGTAGCATCAACCGGTATGGTATCGATTCTTCTCAGTTTAATACCATATAAGTCCCTTATCTTGGGACCCTATATTTAATGGATTTTTCAAACACGGAAAACGGAAAAAGAGCTTGCTCTGGCCAGGGGAGTGTCTTTCCCACTGCAGCTAAGGGGACGTGTCCATGCTCTGCCTATCACAGGTCAGGAGGCAATTAAAAGAAGAAAAACAAAAAACATCAGTACAATATCTAATACGTCCCCTATCCGGGTAAATAGTTTGGAGAGAGGGCCTGTAGGTGGGGGGGAAGGAAGTTTCGCTGGAAGAGCCAGAGGAGTGCCCCCTGGGCTAGCGTGTGTGGTGGTGATAACAGCCGGATGTATTTAGAAAGACGACGCAGGACCCCCACTTAAAAAATTAGCATCAACCGGTACAGTCTTAAATTATGAGATTGATCAAGTGTGGTATGTATACTACTCAGTTTAAAACCGTATATGGCAGCTATCTGGAAAAATGGTTTGGAGAGAGAGAAACATAGGACAAAGACGTAAATTGTTTGGAGAGAGGGCCTGTAGATGGGGGGGCAGACTGGGGGAAGGAGGTTGAGCTGGAAGAGCCAGAAGAGTGCCCCCTGGGCTAGTGTGTGTGGTGGTGACAACAGCCGGATGGAGTTAGAATGACGACACAGGACCCCAACTTAAAAATTTAGCATCAACCGGTACAGTCGTAAATTATGAGATTGATCAAGTGTGGCATGACTTTTTAGATGGAGATTGCATGTGGTCACGTACTCCCTGGAACCCCATAGTCACCCCTTCTCTGATGTGCTAGCCCACAACATTCTCTGCCCCAATTCGCAAGACCTTTTGCTGTTTCCGTGTGCTGACAGTGTGGATTTACCAGTGTTGTCTGAGGAGGTGGTGGACAATGGCGAGACACAGGTGTCGGGGGGTGAGGTAGTTGTATGGGAAGCAAGTTACAGTGGGGACTCCTTGGGGGGACTTTCTCATGATGGGACAGATTCAACTTGGGTGGATCAGGCACAGGAACAGATAATTTTTTGGGGGGTTTATTTAACTTTTATTTAGCAAAAATAACCACAGAGATATTTATTCGTTATCTTCTCTGCGCAGTCTGGCGTTGGGGTTCGTCACTTTGATGGCGAGCTGTGCCGCTCTCTCCACAATGGTCTGTAGGTTCTTAGATGGAGACGTTGTCGGCGATTTCAGTACAGAAGGACTTGTTGCTCATCAACAGAACCTCGACCTCCTTGACATTGTGGACAAGGCATTTGCGGGTGGACAAGGAATTTGCGAAACCCTGTGGGCAGCATGTGTTTGGTCTTCTACTTGCTACCGTATCCAATGTTGGGCAATATAGATACGCAAGTAATATTATTTTTCACACCTATCCCAAAAATAAAAATGTATGCAGTTTGCGCAAATAAAACTGGAAACTGAACTGGAGAGAGGGCCTGTAGGTGGGGGGGCAGGCTGGGGGGAAGGAGGTTGAGCTGGAAGAGCCAGGGGAGTGCCCCCTGGGGCTAGCGTGTGTGTGGTGGTGACAACAGCCGGATGTAGTTAGAATGACGACGCAGGACCCCAACTTAAAAATTTAGCATCAACAGGTACAATTGTCAATTATGAGCTAGATCAAGGGTGGCATGACTTTTAAATGGATATTGCATGTGGTAAGGTGTGCAGTTTGCGCAAATAAAAACTGGAAA
>ONZH01022933.1:0-77045 GCA_900303285.1 Rhinella marina
AAAAAAAATTACAGAAGGGTCAACTACAGACACTCCTAAACAATTTTTTAGGAGGGTCAACTTCGGACACTCCAAAACAAATTTTTGGGAGGCTCGCCTACAGACATTTGACTGCTACCTCAATCTAACTTGGTCACTTGTTGGTGTCACTACGCTGTCACCATGATGTGTCAGGGTTATGCCTGTGTCGTGGGGCGGGGGATAGCACAGCAGTGCCAGCATAAGCAGTGGTGTCACCTGCAGGCGGTGATGGACCTTCGTTGCACCTAGTTGGGTGCTTCCCTAACATGTGATGGGCATGTGTCTCGCCTTTCTTGGTCTGGGTGAGCACAATTGCCATGAGGGTAACCACCAAGCTGTTGCAGGAGAATTTAGAGTAATGGTGGGATTAGGCAGCCTCAGAGGCATCCATGCATGCTGCCCCTTCTGTTTCCTGTCCATTTCCATGGTGTTTCCATCATTTTCTGAGGTTTCCAGGTTTTCACCCAGCCTTCCCTAGGCAGAGCCTTGGTCCCCTGCAAAAATGCTCGAGTCTCCCATTGACTTCAATGGGTTTCGTTACTCGAAACGAGCACCCGAGCATCGGGAAAAGTTTGTCTCGAATAATGAGCAACCAAGCATTTTAGTGCTCGCTCATCTCTAGTTTTTAACCCTGTGAATGCTAGCAGCTGTAGTGTACTTAGGTGTTATGTAATGCAAGGTGTCTCGTCAGCCTGATATGACAAGTGGTGGCAGCAAAGATTGATTTGTTTCCGGAAGGAGTGCTGACAGAGGGAAGTCCAGTGTGACCCTGCAGACACGAATCCTGACTATCTGTCCTTGTGAAAAATATGATAGAAGAAAAATAAAAACAAAAAAAGAACACAGGAATATCTGGGTTATCTGTATCTAAAAATAGAACAATCCACTCAAGATAAAGAATAACCCAGGCGCCAGTGGAAGGATTTTTTTTATATATATAATTGTAATAGGATGAAATTCGGCTGCTACTCGAGGGTTTTCCGTCTGATCACTGCCATGATGAGACGTGTAATGAATAAGTGAATTCAAAAATGGGTACACCCAGATTTGAAGAAAAAAACACCCTTCTTTGTTAGTGCGCCAAAAGATGTGAATAGCAAATGATACTCTCACTATAAGAGTGAATAAAGTGAAGTGGTAGCCTTTAACACTTACTTCACAGGGGGGTGGACCGTTGGGGTCTCAAACTGGCCCCTTCGGTTCCATTAAACCCCCCCTCGCCAGGATTTCCTGTAGTTTGTTGGTCAATAAGCGCAGTCCAAAATACGACTTCTGGTCATCACCTTTATTCCAAATTCACACGGCTCAACGCGTTTCGGGGTATGATATAAAACCCCTTCCTCAGGAGCAAACAATATACATAATAGACAAAACTTACTCTTATTTATAGTCCTGGAAGGTAGTGGCAACTATACCTCGTGGTCTTTTCAGTGTGGGGCGGGATTACCGCTCTTTCTACGTGCGTTCCACGCTGGAACGCACATCCCCACCTCACTTCCGGTTCCGGGTGCGTTCCAGCGTGGAACGCATCCCGTAGCCGGTTGGTATTCTGTTGGGTCAAAGCATAGTATATTATCATGTGGCTTATCTTACTAGCCAGCATAACGTAATATTTCTGCTGTCAGCCTTAGTATGAGCGCTCAAGTCTGGAGCACACATCCGGTCTCTACTTCCGGTTTCGGGTGCGCTCCACGGTGGAGCGCACAACTCAGCGATCCTTGAATACTGAACGCAATTACTTAATACAATTAATACAATGGCCCCTCGATCTAAAATTAATACAGTGGCCCCTCGATCTAAAAAAGGGGGGGGATATAACAGAAGGAATGAGGTATTATTTTGCTTATTTGGTACTTCCTGTTCCGGGTGCGCTCCAGCTTGGAACGCATCACGGATTGGAGCACCGTAGTCAGGAGAGAAAAAAGGGGGGGAGTTATTCCCCTGTATAAATACAAAAGATGATAAAAATAGATATCATTATTATAAAACCTAATTTATATATAAAATGATTATGTGTTTCCTCTTCCCTAAAAATATATATATATATATATATATACATATATATCTCCACGTTCTCTATATTACAAAATTAATTTAAAAACCAATATAAAATGGGGTGCAGTTCATTATGTAAATATATTAAAACATATTAAAATAAATGTTAATTGATAGCAACAATAATTTATAGCAGCAGTAAAAATTCTTGTTTCTATCCCTCTAGTAAATTGTGTGCTCAATACATTCATTTAATCCAAACGGAGTGAGCGTATTTAATTTGTACATCCAATACATCTCCTTTCTTGATAGTGATTGATAGGAGTTTGGGACGTGTTCTACTGGGGTAACTTGAAGTTTTGTGGGGTCTCCTTCATGTGTCAAAGCAAAATGACGGGACACACTGTGTGTCGTAATTAGTCTCTTGATATTGGAGCGATGTTCTGTCATGCGGTCTCGCAGACACTGTGTGGTTCTGCCCACATACCGGAGACCGCAAGGACACTCCAATAAATAAATAACATAGGTGGTCCCACATGTCATTTCGTGTTTAATGGGTATTTTTTCCTCTGCTGATGTCCCAGGGATGAAGTTTCTACCTTGGGGATCATTCGGCAGCACTTGCACCTGGGTTTCCCACAACGGAATGCCCCCACTTTCTATCACTTGGGATAGAATTCTGCAGCTTCTTTTTGGTTCCCTCTTCCAGTTTTGGGCAGGAGGGGGCTAGGATGTTCTTTAGGGTTTTTGCCCTACAGAAGGTAATAGAAGGCCTCTTAGGGAGTTTAGGTCCTAGGACCGGGTCCTTCAATAATATCGGCCAGTTTTTATTTAGAATTTTCTTAATCATAAAGTGTTTAGAATTATATCTTGTAATTAAATTGAGTGGTGGTATTATTCTTTCGTCGTTATCATCACTTAAACGGGACTTCTTACTTGTTAGACAGCTAGCCTGGGTCTCTTTTTGGATTCTGGCTTCAGATTCCCTTATTAATTGTTTGGGATAGCCCTTCTCTAGGAATCTATCCTTCAAGATGTTAATTTGTTTTTTAGCTTCGTTGTCATCAGAACAGTTTTTACGGATCCTACGCATCTGACTGTAAGGAATATTGGTTTTCCATTTTCGGAGATGGTTACTTTTGAAATCAAGGTAACTATTTGCATCCACTTTCTTGAAATGGGTGCGAGTAGCCACTCTGCCCTCTTTACTGCTGAGATGGAGATCCAAAAATACAATTTCTTCAGTGGATCTTTCTGAAGTGAACTGTAGGCCCCAGTCATTTGAGTTCACCTTACTGACAAATGATGTTAAGGAATCTATGGGTCCCTTCCAAATCATTAGGATATCGTCAATGAATCTTTTGTATAGGACGATCTCCGGATTGTCAAAAAATCCTATGTCTTGTTCAAAAAGCCCCATAAAGAGGTTAGCATATGATGGAGCAAATTTCGTCCCCATCGCCGTCCCCTTTTCCTGAATAAATAGCTGTCCGTTAGATTCAAAATAATTATGGGTTAATGTAAAGGAAATGGCTGCTAAAATAAATTCTTTCTGATTATTGGGGACCAAGGGGTCATTGTCTAAAAAGTATTTGATGGCTCTCAAACCCAGGGAGTGGGTGATGTTACTATAGAGAGCACTGACATCCAGGGTAACCCAGATGTAACCTGTTTCCCACTTAACATTTTCTAAGATATTAATCAAATGGGTCGAGTCCCTCAGATAGGAAGAGAGATTAGGTACATATCTCTGCAGTATAGAATCTATGTATTCTGAGAGGTTCACGGTGAGTGACCCAATTCCTGAGATGATGGGTCTCCCAGGGGGATTGGTCAGGGACTTGTGAATTTTGGGGAGGAAGTAGAACCTGGCCATACTTGGGTAGGGGGTCTTTAGATAGGATCTTTCCTTTTTATCTAGAACCCCTTTCGTAAATCCCTCATCTATCATTCGGTAGAGGGCTTCTTTAAATTCTTTAGTTGGGTCCTTCTTGAGTGGTCTGCAATACTCAGTGTCAGAGAGTATCCTTTCTGTTTCTGTTCTATAGTAATCCGAGTCCATGATTACCACCCCTCCACCCTTGTCCGCACTTTTTATGACTATATTTTTGTTTTTCTTTAAAAGATTCATGGCTTTCTGTTGTTTTTTAGTCAGGTTCTTTTTAGTGATGTCTGGGGGGGATTTCCTCGAGAAGGTCTCTTTTAGTTCCCCCATTACTATATTATAGAAACTGTCTAGAAAGGGGCCTTTACTTTCCAAAGGATAAAATGTCGACTTGTTTTTTAGTTTGGGATGAATAGGTGGAATGAGATCACCCGTCTCGTTCTCCATATCCCTATTTTCCTTTCTAGTTAAATCTCCGTTAAGTTCCTTAATGGTGAAGTGTCTATGCAGTGTCAACTTTCTGATGTATCGGTTGACATCTATAAACGGAGATTTAACTAGAAAGGAAAATAGGGATATGGAGAACGAGACGGGTGATCTCATTCCACCTATTCATCCCAAACTAAAAAACAAGTCGACATTTTATCCTTTGGAAAGTAAAGGCCCCTTTCTAGACAGTTTCTATAATATAGTAATGGGGGAACTAAAAGAGACCTTCTCGAGGAAATCCCCCCCAGACATCACTAAAAAGAACCTGACTAAAAACAACAGAAAGCCATGAATCTTTTAAAGAAAAACAAAAATATAGTCATAAAAAGTGCGGACAAGGGTGGAGGGGTGGTAATCATGGACTCGGATTACTATAGAACAGAAACAGAAAGGATACTCTCTGACACTGAGTATTGCAGACCACTCAAGAAGGACCCAACTAAAGAATTTAAAGAAGCCCTCTACCGAATGATAGATGAGGGATTTACGAAAGGGGTTCTAGATAAAAAGGAAAGATCCTATCTAAAGACCCCCTACCCAAGTATGGCCAGGTTCTACTTCCTCCCCAAAATTCACAAGTCCCTGACCAATCCCCCTGGGAGACCCATCATCTCAGGAATTGGGTCACTCACCGTGAACCTCTCAGAATACATAGATTCTATACTGCAGAGATATGTACCTAATCTCTCTTCCTATCTGAGGGACTCGACCCATTTGATTAATATCTTAGAAAATGTTAAGTGGGAAACAGGTTACATCTGGGTTACCCTGGATGTCAGTGCTCTCTATAGTAACATCACCCACTCCCTGGGTTTGAGAGCCATCAAATACTTTTTAGACAATGACCCCTTGGTCCCCAATAATCAGAAAGAATTTATTTTAGCAGCCATTTCCTTTACATTAACCCATAATTATTTTGAATCTAACGGACAGCTATTTATTCAGGAAAAGGGGACGGCGATGGGGACGAAATTTGCTCCATCATATTGCTAACCTCTTTATGGGGCTTTTTGAACAAGACATAGGATTTTTTTGACAATCCGGAGATCGTCCTATACAAAAGATTCATTGACGATATCCTAATGATTTGGAAGGGACCCATAGATTCCTTAACATCATTTGTCAGTAAGGTGAACTCAAATGACTGGGGCCTACAGTTCACTTCAGAAAGATCCACTGAAGAAATTGTATTTTTGGATCTCCATCTCAGCAGTAAAGAGGGCAGAGTGGCTACTCGCACCCATTTCAAGAAAGTGGATGCAAATAGTTACCTTGATTTCAAAAGTAACCATCTCCGAAAATGGAAAACCAATATTCCTTACAGTCAGATGCGTAGGATCCGTAAAAACTGTTCTGATGACAACGAAGCTAAAAAACAAATTAACATCTTGAAGGATAGATTCCTAGAGAAGGGCTATCCCAAACAATTAATAAGGGAATCTGAAGCCAGAATCCAAAAAGAGACCCAGGCTAGCTGTCTAACAAGTAAGAAGTCCCGTTTAAGTGATGATAACGACGAAAGAATAATACCACCACTCAATTTAATTACAAGATATAATTCTAAACACTTTATGATTAAGAAAATTCTAAATAAAAACTGGCCGATATTATTGAAGGACCCGGTCCTAGGACCTAAACTCCCTAAGAGGCCTTCTATTACCTTCTGTAGGGCAAAAACCCTAAAGAACATCCTAGCCCCCTCCTGCCCAAAACTGGAAGAGGGAACCAAAAGAAGCTGCAGAATTCTATCCCAAGTGATAGGAAAGTGGGGGCATTCCGTTGTGGGAAACCCAGGTGCAAGTGCTGCCGAATGATCCCCCAAGGTAGAAACTTCATCCCTGGGACATCAGCAGAGGAAAAAATACCCATTAAACATGAAATGACATGTGGGACCACCTATGTTATTTATTTATTGGAGTGTCCTTGCGGTCTCCGGTATGTGGGCAGAACCACACAGTGTCTGCGAGACCGCATGACAGAACATCGCTCCAATATCAAGAGACTAATTACGACACACAGTGTGTCCCGTCATTTTGCTTTGACACATGAAGGAGACCCCACAAAACTTCAAGTTACCCCAGTAGAACACGTCCCAAACTCCTATCAATCACTATCAAGAAAGGAGATGTATTGGATGTACAAATTAAATACGCTCACTCCGTTTGGATTAAATGAATGTATTGAGCACACAATTTACTAGAGGGATAGAAACAAGAATTTTTGCTGCTATGATTTATTGCGGCTATAAATTATTGTTGCTATCAATTAATATTTATTTTAATATGTTTTAATATATTAACATAATGAACTGCACCCCATTTTATATTGGTTTTTAAATTAATTTTGTAATATAGAGAACGTGGAGATATATATGTATATATATTTTTAGGGAAGAGGAAACACATAATCATTTTATATATAAATTAGGTTTTATAATAATGATATCTATTTTTATCATCTTTTGTATTTATACAGGGGAATAACTCCCCCCCTTTTTTTCTCCTGACTACGGTGCTCCAATCCGTGATGCGTTCCAAGCTGGAGCGCACCCGGAACAGGAAGTACCAAATAAGCAAAATAATACCTCATTCCTTCTGTTATATCCCCCCCCTTTTTTAGATCGAGGGGCCACTGTATTAATTTTAGATCGAGGGGCCATTGTATTAATTGTATTAAGTAATTGCGTTCAGTATTCAAGGATCGCTGAGTTGTGCGCTCCACCGTGGAGCGCACCCGAAACCGGAAGTAGAGACCGGATGTGTGCTCCAGACTTGAGCGCTCATACTAAGGCTGACAGCAGAATATTACGTTATGCTGTCTAGTAAGATAAGCCACATGATAATATACTATGCTTTGACCCAACAGAATACCAACCGGCTACGGGATGCGTTCCACGCTGGAACGCACCCGGAACCGGAAGTGAGGTGGGGATGTGCGTTCCAGCGTGGAACGCACGTAGAAAGAGCGGGAATCCCGCCCCACACTGAAAAGACCATGAGGTATAGTTGCCACTACCTTCTAGGACTATAAATAAGAGTAAGTTTTGTCTATTATGTATATTGTTTGCTCCTGAGGAAGGGGTTTTATATCATACCCCGAAACGCGTTGAGCCGTGTGAATTTGGAATAAAGGTGATGACCAGAAGTCGTATTTTGGACTGCGCTTATTGACCAACAAACTACAGGAAATCCTGGCGAGGGGGGGTTTAATGGAACCGAAGGGGCCAGTTTGAGACCCCAACGGTCCACCCCCCTGTGAAGTAAGTGTTAAAGGCTACCACTTCACTTTATTCACTCTTATAGTGAGAGTATCATTTGCTATTCACATCTTTTGGCGCACTAACAAAGAAGGGTGTTTTTTTCTTCAAATCTGGGTGTACCCATTTTTGAATTCACTTGTGAAAAATACTTAGGTAAGTCGAAACATCGCTTTGTATTGATTCTTTATGAATAAATAATCAAAATGCTTTGAATTGGAGGAGTGCTGCAGCTTCACTATTTCTGAAAGAGACTATCTGTACTTAGTACAGTCTAGTACACCACTCTCTACACAGGCATTTTTTACTTTTTTTTTTTTCTTTTTTAACTCTTTTATTCAAGAATAATACAATATAGATAATTATATATATATATAAACAATTTCAATTATTTCTGGATCCCTCCCTCCTCCCACCACCCACTGTCCCGCTAGGGAGAAGAAAGAAAAAGAAAAAAAAAAAAAACAGGGAAAAACCAAGGGAGGAGAATTCTAAAAGTTGAGGGAGGGAAATCCTCCCCAATACCTTGTCTATTCGTAATACAACACCATTCTTTCCCATTCCAGAAGGCTTGGGGTCTTTGAGGAAATCCAATTGTGAGCAATAATTAATCTGGCTACAAACAAAGCCCGTTGTAATCTCATTTTAGTTCTTCTTGGAGCTACAACTTGCGAGTCGTCTCCCAGGATTGCTAATTTAAAAGATAATACAAACTTTATCTGTAATTTACCTTCTAGCATAATACTAATCTCCTTCCAGAAGTTTTCCAACTTTCTGCAGGACCAAAGCATGTGACTCATGCCTGCCTCATGTTCTCTACATCTGGGACAGTTTGAGTTTCTGGACTTACCAATTTTGCTAAGAAGTTTCGGAGTGTAGTAGAGTCTATGGACTATGCTAAATTGAACCATACGGTGATTACCTGACCTCGATACTTTGCTAATATTTTGAAGCACTGTACTCCATTGGATTTCCCCAATCGACCCAACCTCCTTTTCCCAGGATCTTACACATTTGAATTCAACCGCACAGTATTCTCTCAGCTTTAAGTATATTCTTGAAACCTCTCTGTTTTTAATTCTACCTCTTCTAAGATCATCGATAAGACCTTCTGTATCCATCATTCTGCTTACCCCTTTCCTCAGGAAGTAGTCCAATGCATGTTTTAATCTAATGTAATCAAGCCAAAATTTTTGGGTCAGCCCAAAGATCTCCCTAAGGTTTTCCCAGCTGATTACTTCATTGGCTTGGATCATTTTACCCAGTTCAGTGTTACCTATTACCTTCTGACAACCCAGAGCACCCAGATCGCAAACCGGCTGTAGGTTCCTATTCTGAAACACTGGTGCAAAATCACATATGCCGTTTAATTTTAATGTACTTTTAACCTCCCTCCATATCCTCAAGTATTTTCCTACTAGTGGGAATAATTCCCAGTCCTTACTTCTTTGTCCAGACTCTAACCATTGGAAGATATCTTGGAACCCTCCCTTCAATTAAGTAGAGGAGAAAATTATTCTGTTTCCATCTAGCCAAATGATACATCTGTGAGGCCAGAAAGTATGCCTTCGCATCCGGCAGGGATAAACCTCCATTCTCTTTTTTAACATACAAACCTTCTGCCTGATGCGAACGTGCTTTCTGCCCCATATTAGAAAGTTAAATACTCTCCTAATCCTCCGGAAAACTGCTTCTTCAATCCAAATCGGGGAGCAACCAAATACGTACAGGAGCTTAGGGAGAAGTACAGACTTTATCAATACGATCTTATCCACTTTAGAGATCCTTAGTTTGTTCCAAGCTCGCTCTTTTACTTCTAGAAGATCCAAGACTCTGTTGATATTTAGTCCATAGAAATGTACTATCCTCTCTGAAACAAGGATCCCCAAGTATTTGAAGTGATCACCCTCTCTTAAAAACGTAACATTTTGGCTTTTGACTACATCTTTCCCCCCTAAAGGTAATAACGCTGACTTTTGCCAATTTATAGAAATGCCAGAGAATAGTCCAGTTTCCTGGACAGTTTTAATGACCTCAGAGAGGGACTCCAGAGGGTTAGCCAGAAAGAGAAGAAAATCATCCGCGTATAGCGACACTTTGTCCCTGTCTCCCCGCGACCCAAAGCCCCGGGCATTTTTTACTGCTGCTAGCTGGTTGGTCTGATCCTCAGTCTAACTTATCACAGGTCCTCTGATGTGAGGGCTAAAAGTGCTAACGTTGTCTGTTCCTGCCCAACGTTCCCCTTCTGCCAAGTTTGTCATTGTTCTGATGTCTACCTTTTTCTCTAGGACTGTGTATCAAATGACAAGTGTCATTCACCTCTACTGGCAAGCCAACTGGCATGAAATACAGCATGCCCTCTCTATATCAGTGGTTGCAATGTTTTTGCAACTCTCTCATGCTGTTCGGACTGCCACTGCATGCATTTGTCCATGAGGTCCTCTACTTTAATGTTTTTTTTGTTTTTTTTTTTTAACTTAAGAATGTACTACACAGTATAGTACAGTCCTAGACATTCCCCTTACACTGACCTATGGCTCAGACCAGCATGCATATCCATTAATCCCTTACCGGTGTTAAGAGGACATGTTATTCCCATTTTGAGTGCCACCTATGACGTCACCACTAAAATTATATATGTTTCTTATGGTAAAACTACTCACAATGTATAACCTACAGTGGTGCACACATTTTTCATGTGTCGCATAGAAGGCAGACATCAGCAGTCTGATCAGAGTTGTAAGTTGAATCCTAATTCCTGACAACTGAGAGTAGAAAGGAGAGCAGAAGCAGGTACAATTATGACCAGGTTTGTTTGCACTAGTAGGATGGCAGACATTTTTTTAGGCAGGCACAAGCCATTATGAATACTGGAAGGTATATAGCAATGCATTTATAATAAAGTCATATTTCGGTGTTCTCAATAATTTTATTAATTCCTGGAGACTTTTTTACGGAAACTAAAATTTAATAAAATATATGGTTGACAGCTAGAACTATCTTTTCAGCAGTACAAAATCCATAATGTGACAAAAAAAGTGCCTGGATAAATGTATATAAATACTATGGGAATGACATAAGCAAATGCGTAAACATAGGAAGGCAGTTGCATAATAGATACATTCTGTTACTGTTTCTCTTAAATAAACAATAAGGCTTATATTGTTTATTGTGGAGCGTTTTTATGATGTATGAGTGAATTATTATATGCTGGCTGCTAAGAAATGCAGATCTTGTGAATGCACAAAAGGCAGCATTACACTATTTACATACATTATAGTAACTGCGACAATCCAATTGTATGTCTTTATACTCCAGATATTCCATTATCCTTTGTATTTCAAGTTTGTCTCAGTATGACTACACATTATGCTTTGGACGTGTCTGCTTTAAGCTCATGCTTTGTATGTAATGAAACTTTGTCATCCTTTACATTCTTATATATAATGGCCATTCTGCTTTTGTTGTCCTTACATTGCTAAAGATGAAAAGCAAAATTTAAAAAATTATCCCATGAATATGTATTAGTGTTTGAACTTTATGTTAGACATGAAAATATTTAAAGAGAATTTCAAACCATAAAGAGGCTGTTTAACAAAAGACATTTATCATCGATCCACATGATAGGTAAAAATGTCTGATCGCGAGGGGCCCAATCACTAGGATTCTCAGTGATCAATAGACAAGGGGATCCTCATTCTTCTTCATTGCAGAACTGCAGTAAGGATACGTAACGGTGGAGTGGTCTCTCATATGAGTGGCTGCTTCATTCATTTCTATCGGGCCAACTGGTCAGCTTATCAACATCAATAATTTAGGCCACTTACTAGACATGATACATTTTTATTGAAGTGCTAGTGAAAATCTTTGGCTGTTATATCTTCATAGCATTTGGACGTTCTCACAAATGATGTGTATATACTGTAAGGCAGTCAGAGGGCAAGTCATTGAAGGGACATATTTTCCCCTAGAATCCTGTCAAATGTTTCTTATGGGTAGTTCACACATCAAGTATTTTTTTGACAGGGAAAATTCCCTAAATATTTGCACCAAAGTCTGCAATGAAATCCACAGACTTTGGTGCAGATTGAGCCATAGATTGCCTTCATTGTATTGTAGTGACTTAAAGGGAGTCCAGCAACCTCCCTATCCAACTGATTACATAGACACATGATTGGTACAACAAGGGCATCCCCGCTCTGTTTGCACTGAAGCTCCACTCAGGAATGAAGCCTCTGTTCATCAAAAGAAAAACAGCGGTTTAATTAGGTGAACTACAGCCATCCTTCTGTGTGTAACAGCGGCGGCTGTGCGCCACTGTTCTCCTGCTTACCGCCGCTGTTCTGGGCGCCGTGTTCAGAGCTGATCTGTTGCCTGTGCATCCCAATTCACTGCTGCAGTCCTGGGCTCTGTCCTTGCAGGTACTGTTTGTTCTGGGATCCACTCCACAGTTTCCCTTCAGCCTTGGCCAAAGCATGCTTGCTGCTTCTTCCCTGCAGCTCTTCCTTAAGGGCTGGCATGTGTCACTTCCTGTGCTTTATGGGTTAGATCATGTGACTTCGCTGACCAATCCTAGCCCTCCTGCATGTATATAAGTGGCTCAGCCCCCTTCCCAGATGCCTCAGTGTAAAGGTCCTTGTGTCCTGCATACATAGGAATTACTGGGCGCCATAGCAAGAATCCAAATTGGGCTTCCATGCCCCATTGGCTGGGGGGAGCATATTTGCTGTTTCCTGTCATTGTATCTGCTACTTACAAACAATGTGCTTTGTGACAAAATAATTCGCCACAAAGCAAATTTGGTGAAGCAGCTAAGTCAAATTTTTGAGAACTTCTAATTTATTTTTGATGAAAAATGCAAGTTGGAAGCCCTGCCATTAGAGGTAACACATGTGTCATTAAGATGACATGCACATATTTCTGAGCTCTTACTGTCCCTCATATCACTACTAGGAGTGACCAACTAATGTATGCAATGGGCCTCCAGATCATCACATCAGCAGTTGGGGAAGTTTGTCATTCCACAGCTAAGGCAGGATTGAAGTGTGGTCACCACAAATCCTCCATACTTGACCAATTTGACAGAGGATCAAATAATACACTAGGTCAGAACAGTCTAGATGTCTGTCATTTTGTTTAGACAACTATCCTGCTTCTCTCAGTTCAGTGATGTTCCCACTCTCAAAGTCTTTCAACTGGGCAAAATGTCCAGTATGCAGGATATAAAAAGGCCCATCTGCAAAATTTATGGTCATATGATGTCATAGAGGCATGTCTGGCTATCAATGATCTTAACAAGAGGTACACTACCCAAAAGTAGCCTCTGAAAACCTGGGCAGGGGGGAGCTATTTTACATTCTCTTCTGGCAAGACCCAATGTCTAATCAGACCACATCACAATCAGTTACATTACATTGTTTTGCAGCAATCCTAATTCAATCTGATTGTTTTTTTTTTTAATCAGTGTATATTGTGTCACTGTCTCTATCTGTTCTAAGCAATATATATCTCTTAATAATATAAAAATGAGTTTCTGTCTGTTCTCTATGCGCGACCAAACTACTGGACCGATTTTCACCAAATTCGGCACACAGGTACATCAGATGTCCGGGAAGGTTTTAGCCCAGGTCTCATCTCTCTAGGACGTACCATTCCTGAGATATTCCCAAAATATGATCTCCATTAGCCAACATTACAACTGGGAACTTTGGTTTTAAACTCCAACTGCCATTCTCTGCAAAGGCACACACAGGGAGGGCAGGTTTCCATAACAACCAGGTAATTATCAGCAGCTAAGGATCTCATCCATTTCTATTCACTGACACTGTTAAAGGTATTCCGGTTACCATAAATATAACTTATGTTTTTTTCTATTACTACAGTTCAGTAGTAATAAAAGATGTTTTCCTCCACTGCTGCCTATTGCATGGGCTCATAAATAAGCATGGTATTGACCTTTACTTCAGGCCACCCTAAAAGAAGTACTTAAAACCTCCGCCCCAGGTCTCACTAAGCCACACCCCCAACTCTGTCAGGCCACACCCTCTTTCACTCCGCAGCCAACAGAGATTGAAAAAATAAAGGTAAAAATCAACTTCTGTCAGCTGCAGGGATGGGTGGGAGGTTGACTTTCTTTCTGCAACAACACACAGAAACATTAAATAAAATAGATTAAATACACCCATGCGAAGCGTCTTGCTAATCCACGCCCCCGACTCTGTCAGGTCACGCCCCCTCCCACTCCGCAGCCAATGGGAATTGAAAAAATGAAGGTAAAAATAAACTTCTGTTTGCTGCAGGGGTGGGAGGGTGAATTTCTCCCTGCAACGACACACAAAAATTTTAGATGAAATAGACTAATTATAGACTACAACCGTTCGAAGCCTTTTGCTAAGCCACGCCCCGTCTCTGTCAGGCCATGCCCCCTCTCACTCCGCAGCCATTCTGCAACGACACACAGAAACATTAAATGAAATAGATTAAATGCACCTATGCGAAGCGCTTTGCTAAGCCACGCCCCAACTCTGTAAGGCCACGCCCCCTCCCACTCCGCAGCCAACAGGGATTGAAAAAATAAAGGTAAAAATCAACTTCTGTCAGCTGCAGGGATGGGTGGGAGGTTGACTTTCTTTCTGCAACGACACACAGAAACATTAAATGAAATAGATTAAATATACCCATGTGAAGCGTCTTGCTAATCCACTCCCCCGACTCTGTCAGGTTACGCCCCCTCCCACTCCGCAGCCAACGGGGATTGAAAAAATAAAGGTAAAAATAAACTTCTGTTTGCTGCAGGGGTGGGAGGGTGAATTTCTCTCTGCAACGACACACAAAAATTTTAGATAAAATAGACTAATTATAGACTACAACTGTTCGAATCGTCTTGCTAAGTCACTCCCCCAACTCTGTCAGACCACGCCCCCTCCCACTCTGCAGCCATTCTGCAACGACACACAGAAACATTAAATGAAATAGATTAAATCACCTATGCGAAGCGCTTTGCTAAGCCACACCCCCAACTCTGTCAGGTCATGCCCCCTCCCACTCCTCAGCCAACAGGGATTGAAAGAATGAAGGGAAAAATAAACTTCTGTCAGCTGCAGGGGTGGGAGGGTGAATTTCTCTCTGCAATGACACACAAAATTTTAGATGAAATAGACTAATTTCAGACTACAACCGTTCGAAGCATCTTGATAATCCACACCCCCAACTCTGCCAGGCCACGCCCCCTCCCACTCCGCAGGCAACGGGGATTGAAAAAAATCAGCTGCAGGGGTGGGAGGGTGAATTTCTCTCTGCAACGACACACAAAAATCGTAGATGAAATTGACTAATTTTAGACTACGACCATTCAGTACTAATAAAAGATGTTTTTTTCCACTGCTACCCATTGCGGGTCCCCATAAATTACCATGTCATCGACCTGTAATTCATGCCACTCTGACCCCGCCCGGGAAACCACGCCCCCTCCCACTCCGCAGCCAACGGGGATTGAAAAAATGAAGGTAAAAATCAACTTCTGTCAGCTGCAGGGGTGGGAGGGAAGTTGGATTTCTTTCTGCAACAACATACAGAAACATTAAATGAAATAGATTAAATATACCCGTGCAAAGCAATGTTTTCTTCCGCTGTTACCCATGGCGTGTCCTCATAAATTACCATGGCATCGACCTGTAATTCTGGCCACCATCAAAAGAAGGAATTAAAACCCCGTCCCAGGTCTTGCAACGTCACGCCCCCGACTCAGTCAGGCCATGACCCCTCCCACTCCGCAGCCAATGGAGATTGAACAATTGAAGGTAAAAATCAACATCTGTCAGCTGCAGGGATGGGAGGGAGGATGACTTTCTCTCTGCAACGACACACAGAAACATTAAATGAAATAGATTAAATATACCCGTGCAAAGCAATGTTTTCTTCCGCTGTTACCCATGGCGTGTCCTCATAAATTACCATGGCATCGACCTGTAATTCTGGCCACCATCAAAAGAAGGAATTAAAACCCCGTCCCAGGTCTTGCAACGTCACGCCCCCGACTCAGTCAGGCCATGACCCCTCCCACTCCGCAGCCAATGGAGATTGAACAATTGAAGGTAAAAATCAACATCTGTCAGCTGCAGGGATGGGAGGGAGGATGACTTTCTCTCTGCAACGACACACAGAAACATTAAATGAAATAGATTAAATATACCCGCGCAAAGCAATGTTTTCTTCCACTGCTACCCATTGTGTTTCCTCAAATTACCATGGCATTAACCTATAATTCAGGCAACCCTAAAATGAAGGACTTAACCCCCCCCCCCCCGTGTCCCATTAAACCATGCCCCCTCCCACTCCGCAGCCAATAGGGATTGAAAAAGTGAAGGTAAAAATCAATTTCTGTCAGCTGCATTGACTTTCTCTCTGCAACGACACACAGAAACATTAAATAAATAGATGAAATATACCCAGGCGAAGCCGGGTCTTTCTGCTAGTATATATATATAGTTCTAAGCACTATATATATATATATATATATATATATATATATACACACACAGAGAGATAGAGAGAGAGAGAGAGAGAGAGAGAGAGAGAGAGATAAGATTCAGTTACTGTCTCAGTATGTTATATTTTATATTATTTCATATGAAGTATGAAAAATCACTCTATAATCTCCCATGATAGACATAGAAGCTATGGTAATGGTTGATGAATATCATTTTACTTTTATTAGCTCATGATTGATTAAAGGTGCAGAGTTACCCTTTCAGGCAAGGGAAACATTATTTTTCACATCTCACATTTACAAATGACATATAGAGCTTTAATATTATTACAGCTCGCATCTCACTGAAAGGCTCATGAGTCTATGCTCATAAACTACTGTATATACTTGATATACATAAACATGAGCCACTAAAGCCTTTACATGTCCCTCCACTGCACAATATGACAGTAGCGTTCGGTTCTACCAGAAACACTCTTCAGCACTTTTTGAAATAGGATATGCATCATGCAGAATAGCATTGCATACTGAGATAGTGGATTGACAAAAACACTTAAAGCTTGGCTACTAGGCAATATGTACAACCCCAACTACAAAAAAGTTGGGATGCTGTGTAAGATCTAAATAAATTTAAATAAAAACAGAATACAATGATTAGCAAATATCAAAGACCCATATTTTATTCATGATGGAACATAGAACACATATGAGATGTTGAAAGTGAGGCATTTTACCATTACATGAAAAAAAACAAATAGAACTCAATGACAGCAGTGTATCTCAAAAAAGTTGGGACGGGGCAACTAAAGGCTGGAATAAGTGGTACTAATAAAAAACAGCTGAAGGAACAACTTGCAACAAAATCATGTGACTGGATATAAAAAGAGCATGTTAGAGAGGTAGACTCCCTCAGATGAAAAGATGGGGAGAGGTTCATCAGTCCATAAAAAAGTGGATCTAAAAATTGTGGAACAATTTCAGAAAAATGTTCCTCAATGTAAAATTGTGAAGAATATCCCACCTTCTACAGCACATAACATCATCAAAAGATTCAGAGAAATCCAAGTGTGCAAGTGACATTGTCGATGTTCAATACTGAATGCTCATGAGATCTATGAGCCCACAAGTAGCACTGCATTAAAAACAACATGATTCTGTACTGAAAATCACTGCATGGGTTCAGGAGCACTTCCAGAAATCATTGTTTGTAAACATAGTTTGCCGTGCAATACGCAATTCAAATGCAAGTTAAAGCTGTATCATGCTATGAAGAATCCACATGTCAACACGATCCAGAAACACTGCCATCTTCACTGGGCCAAAGGTACCTAAATGGTCTGAGGCAAAATGGAAAACTGTGGTCAAATGAATCAAAATTTAAATTTTTTTTTGGAAACTGCGGACACTGTGTTCTTTGAACTTAGGAGGAGAGGAACTATCCATCAGTGTACAGTTCAAAAGGCTACATCTCTGATGGTAAGGGGTTGCATTAGTGCCTATGATGGATTGTAATGCACACAGCACACTAGCTAATACAGTACACCCCTATGCTGTCCCTAATGCTAAAACCTAACTTTCTACCTAGTAATTCAATCTACTTAAAGGGATTATCCCATGACTTATTAAAACATGAAAATTAGGCACCTCTTTCTAACAAAGCTAGAACCAGCCCTGTAGCTCACATGGAACTGAACCAGATATCTCCCCATTCATTGCTTTGCTAGATTTATATCAAGCTGACAGCTCAAGGGGAGTGTCTTTTCTGCTGCAGCTAAGGGGGTGTGTCTTTTCTGCTGCAGCTCTCTCCCTACCACAGCTCAGGGGGCAGTTGAAGGATGATACTGGGCATGTGCAGTCTTGTCAGTGAACAGGACAAAAAAAAAAAAACAGCAAGCGTCGCTATACAGTTACATTTTATTAACCACTTCAGATCTGGGCCATTTACCCCCTTCCTGACCAGGCCTAATTTTGCAAATCTGACGTGTCACTTCATGTGGTAATAACTTTGGAACGCTTTTACTTATCCAAGCGATTCTGAGATTGTTTTCTCGTGACACATTGTACTTCAAGATAATGGTAAATTTGAGTTGATAAGTTTTAATTTTATTTATAAAAAAAATCCAAAAGTTAACAAAAATTTGAAAAAATTCACTGTTTTCTAAATTTGAATCTCTCTGCTTTTAAGACAGATAGTGATACCCCATAAAATACTTTTAAATTTACATTCCCCATATGTCTACTTTACGTTGGCATCATTTTGGTAGTGTCATTTTATTTTTTTAGGACAGTAGAAGGTTTAGAATTTTAGACGCAATTTTTGCAAATTTGCAAAATCAACTTTTTAAAGGACCAGTTCAGTTCTGAAGTAACTTTGTGGGCTTACATAATAGAAACCATACATAAATTACTCCATTTTAGAAAATACACCCCTCGAACTATTCAAAACTGGTTTTAGAAATGTTGTTAACCCTTTAAGTATTCCACAGGAATTAAAGCAAAATAGATGTGAAATTTCAAAATTTCACTTTTTTTGCAGATTTTCCATTTTAATCATTTTTTTCCTGTAACACATCAAGGGTTAACAACAAAACAAAACTCAATATTTATTACCCCGATTCTGCAGTTTGCAGAAACACCCCACATGTGTAAACTGTTATTTGGGGATACGCCAGGGCTCAGAAGGGGAGGAGCAGCATCTGCATTTTCTAACATGGAATTTTCTGTCATGGTTTTTAGGAGCGATAACTTTTTAATTTTTTTGTGGACTGAGCTGCGTGAGGGCTTACTTTTTGTGGGAGAAGCTCTGCTTTTTATTGGCACCATTTTGGGGTACATCCGGCTTTCTGATCACTTTTTAATCTAATTTTTGGTAGGTTAACTAAAAAAAACAAGCAGTTTAGGGGCATTTTTCTATTTTTTTTTTTTTACACCGTTCACTTGATGGGGTAGATCATGTGATAATTTTGTAGAGCCAGTTGTTACAGACGCAACAATATTAAATATGTCTATGTTTTATTTATTTTTTTTTTACATTTTACACAATAAGAGCATAGAAAAAAAAATCATGTTTTTGTGTTGCAATTTTTTAAGAGCCATTTTTTTTTTCATTTTTCTAGCTATGATCTTGTGTGTGGGCTCATTTTTTTTACGCAGTTCACTTGATGGGGTAGGTTATATGATATTTTTATAGAGCCGGTCGTTGCGGACCAGGTGATACCAAATATGTCTATTTTATTTATTTATTTTTATTTATAACATTTTTTTAATGACATATTTGTGGGAAAATTATTTTTTTATATGTGAATTTTTTTTTATAATACTCTTTATTTATTTTTTAATTGTTTTATTTTCTATTTTACACTTTGTGTCCCCCATAAGGTTATACAAGACCTCAGGGGGACAGTTAACTTCACTTTTTTTTTTTTTTTACACTTGATTTCTCCTGTAACTGGGGCTGACATAGTAGCCCCAGTCAGTTACAGGGGAAATACATCTCCAGAGAGGCTGTACAGCATAATACTATGCTGTACAGCCTCAGTGCAGGGCTGATCGGGTCTATGAGAGACCTGGCAGCTCCTGCACTCTCCCGGCCCCGGCGATCATGTGACCGCCGGGCCAGAACAGGAAGCGCAATAGCGCTTCCTGATCTGTATACACAGAGCTCAGTGAGCGCTGTGTATACAACGATCTAGAAGGCAGGGACCCCTGGGTCCCTGCCTTCTCTTTGGGGTACCCTGCTGTCAGTGACAGCAGGTACCCCACTGTGCAGCTGCACGATTAGCGTGCAGCTGCTATCTCTGAATGGACGTTCAGAAACGTCCATTCAGAGATAGATAACCACTTCCCGGGCGTTTATATACTATGGGTGGACGGGAAGTAGTTAAATAAAGTAGCGACTAAACTAAATTTTTAATTATGTGCAAATACAAAAAGTATCCAGATCCATGTGCTGGTTTGAAAACTAGAATACTTCTTTGGACAACCCTTTTAATTAAATTATGTCTTCTTCAGAATCCCTACATCACAACGCAAAAAACTACAATGACTGTATTCTTTTGTGTCTATTACAGATAGGATACACTTGTCCTGTCACATCAATGGCTGATGTGCTTCAGAGCTAGCATTGAGCCTGATAGACCAGCCAATAATATCTCTCCAAAACATTGTGGATGTGAGCCAGCCAGATAAAGGCTCCCATTGGATCTTCATCCTCCCTACCCTGTTTCTCTCATAAGTGTACTGAATTTTAAAAGTAAAATGGCAGCTAATGTTTTGTACTATTTGCACTAATTGACAAAAATTTGGGGGTAAAATAATTTTTGTGAAATTCATGAAAAATCCAATTAGTTTAATAATGATTCGCTCATCATAACAAACTTTCATGACTATTCTTTGACATTATTGTTTAGCACTTTGGATGTGTCCAACTAACCTTGGTCTTTATTGTGCTTCTTCCAGATTCCCTTTAGGGCTCACGCACATGACCATTGCAAACTGCGCGTCCGCAATATATGGGCACCGGCTGTGTGCACACCATATCATGGATGTGGACCCATTCACTTGAATAGGTCCACAATCTGGAAGTAGCTGTGCGGAACGGAGGCACTGAACCCCATGGAAGCACTATGGAGTGCTTCTAAGGGTTTTCTTCCCGTGCTTTTCACCGCAAAAAAATAGGAAATATGAGACATACAGTGTATTGCGAAAGTATTCGGCCCCCTGGAACTTTTCAACCTTTTGCCACATTTCAGGCTTCAAACAAAAAGATACAACATTTTAAATTTTTGGTGGAGAATCAACAACAAGTGGGTCACAATTGTGAAGTGGAACAAAATGTATTTGATCATTTAAACTTCTTTTGTTATAATAAAACTGAAAAGTGGGGCTTGCAAAATTATTCGGCCCCCTTGCATTAATACTTTGTTGCGCCACCTTTTGCTACGATTACAGCTTCAAGTCGCTTGGGGTATGTCTGTCAGTTTTGCACATCTAGAGATTGAAATTCTTGCCCATTCTTCCTTGCAAAACAGCTCGAACTCTTTGAGGTTGGATGGAGAGCGTTTGTGAACAGCAGTTTTCAGCTCTTTCCACATATTCTCAATTGGATTCAGGTCTGGACTTTGACTACGACCTGAATACGTTTATTTATGAACCATTCCATTGTAGATTTTGCTTTATGTTTGGGATCATTGTCTCGTTAGAAGATAAATCTCCGTCCTAGTCTCAGGTCTTTTGCAGACTCCAACAGGTTTTCATCCAGAATGGTCCTGTATTTGGCTCCATCCATCTTCCCATCAATTTTAACCATCTTCCCTGTCCCTGCTGATGAAAAGCACGCCCAAACCATGATGCTGCCACCACCATGTTTGACAGTGGGGATGGTGTGTTCAGCGTGATGAGCTGTGTTGCTTTTATGCCAAACATATTGTTTTGCATTGTTTCCAAAAAGTTCGATTTTGGTTTCATCTGACCAGAGCACCTTCTTCCACATATTTGGTGTGTCTCCCAGGTGGCTTGTGGCAAACTGTAAACGAGACTTTTTATGGATATCTTTGAGAAATGGCTTTCTTCTTGCCACTCTTCCATAAAGGCCAGATTTGTGAAGTGTTCGACTGATTGTTGTCCTATGGACAGACTCTCCCACCTCAGCTGTAGATCTCTGCAGTTCATCCAGAGTGATCATGGGCCTCTTGGCTGCATCTCTGATCAGTCTTCTCCTTGTTTGAGATGAAAGTTTAGAGGGACGGCCGGGCCTTGGTAGATTTGCAGTGGTCTGATACTCCTTCCATTTCAATATGATCGCTTGCACAGTGCTCCTTGGGATATTTAAAGCTTGGTAAATCTTTTGGTATCCATATCTGGCTTTAAACTTCTCCACAACAGTATCACAGACCTGCCTGGTGTGTTCCTTGGTCTTCATGATGCTCTTTGTGCTTTAAACAGAACCCTGAGACTATCACAGAGCAGGTGCATTTATACGGAGACTTGATTACACACAGGTGGATTCTATTTATCTTCATCAGTCATTTAGGACAACATTGGATCATTCAGAGATCCTCAATGAACTTCTGGAGGGAGTTTTCTGAACCGAAAGTAAATGGGACAAATAATTTTGCACGTCCAACTTTTCAGTTTTATTATTACAAAAAAAGTTTAAATGACCCAATAGATTTTGTTCCACTTCACAATTGTGACCCACTTGTTGATTCTTCACCAAAAATGTAAAATGTTATATCTTTTTGTTTGAAGCCTGAAATATGGCAAAAGGTTGAAATGTTCCAGGGGGCCGAATACTTTCGCAAGGAACTGTATGCAGATGGATCATGGACCCATTCAAGTTGAATAGGTTTGGATCCATCTGCGGCAACCTCACAGATGGTGACCACGCATTGGGGACTGCAAATTGTGGTCCTCAAAGCACAGAAAGGCCGGTACACTTTCGTGTACATGAGCCGGTAATGAGATCTTCCAGTATTATACATTGCTAGCCTATTCTTAGCAGAAAGAAGCTACTCTCCCATCCCTGCAGCTGCATGGGCTGAGCTGTAATATCAGACACAGCAGGAAAAATTTTGACTAGCTTCAGGAGTGGGGGTTGCACCGGAGTTGAGAGTCGCGAAGACGTTGCTGGGGGAATGGCCCCCTTTAAAAAATTTGCTGTGGATCCTGGTCATTTCTAGTTAAGCCACTGTCTCAGAGGATGGTATCCATTCCTTAGCATGCATGGATGGAGGCTCTTTTGAGTAGGCCTCATATTGCAAAGGCAACATGCAGCTCCTCCTTCTCTGGCTGCTTGAGCTACACTCCCCAGCTACTCCTTCCAAAGGAGGCAGGTTTAGCCTTCCTCCTTCTGTGTAGGGCACAATAAACTAAACAGTGCTACCATTTACACATCTTGGAATAACATTAAAGCATGGTCCAGCCTTTTTCCTTCTAAGTATCATACAATCAACTAAATAGTGCTACCATTCTCAGCTCTTGAAATAACATTAAAGCACATAAAATTCATTAATGCAAATAGCAGATATAAACCCTTTGCAGTAGTCCTCTGAGGCACTGCATATGACATGGCATAATTCTGTAGAAATTTGTGAGAAAAATAAACCTCTGTATGAAACTGGGGTGATAGAGGTAGAGGAAGACCTCATACATTTTTTATGGTTGCTATATTATGGCTCCATAATACAGATGTAATATGGTAGTGTGCATGAGGAATAAACTTGTGTACTGATGTAACAGATAGATTTTTATATACAACAGACCAGTTTATATACAACAGACCAGTAAAAGGAAGCATACTTACCTGCTTCTAGGCTTCTGGCTTTTTCACTCCTTGGCCTCCGTTGCTCCACTGGGCTCCATAGAGATGAGCGAATCTATTTGCCGCTTTGTAGATTAGATATGAATCTTGGAAATTTTCTGCTGCGAAGCGAATCCGGATTTTTTGAGATTCGCTCCGTTAGATTAAAAAATGTTCTTAAAGCTATCTACACATTCACTACGTACTTCTACGATAAATTGTACGCTAATGTTACGTATAAGTTACTTAATACGCTGATGCGTACGAATTCAGTTAATTAGCGAACTTTTACTGTTCGTTATTTGTGTGGTATAAAGCCCGGAAAGAAAGCAGTCACCTGACCTAGTGGGAAGGGCTTTCTCTAATTGGCTCAGACTCGGTAAGCCAGTGACCCATCAGTTGTGCTGCGACTGCTGAGATGAGCTGCAGCACTGTCTGTGAAGTTCTGAGAGACAGAGAACTGTTTTGTTAAAATTGGGGTGTAATTGTTATGGGAATCCATATTACACATATCAGAGATACTACAGGGCCAGCGCAGGGCCAGTAATTAATCAGGCAGGGAGAGAGACAGAGGGAGAGAGACAAAGACCAGCTGCAGGGTCACAGTCAAGTGAAAAATGTCTGGCATAGAAAAGCAAAAGGGTTCCAGCCAGACCTGGAACTCCAAAAAAAAAGGAGAAGGTGGCACAGGGCTGAAGTGCCAAAGGACCTGTAGCCGGAGCTTCTACTTGTAGAATTCGCAATAGTTGGCCACTGTTCCACCAGGCTAACCCACCAAGGCGCAAAATTGTAGTGGAGGAGAAAGTGGATGACATAGAGGAGTGGATGGCACACTCATCTCAATCACAGCCGGATGATCTGCTGTCATCTGCTGATACAGTTATCATCCACCATTCCGCTCCAGCAAAGCCCGTCATTTTCGTATGCAATTTGTACGCTCATGCGTACGTGTTCACATAAGTTGCGTACCTTTAACAACTGTACGTTTGTTATTAGTACGCGAATGTTCGCAAAACACCACATAATAACGTATGATTTGAACGCAGCTTCGCCAACTAGATTCGTATGAGGTATGAATCTTTTGAAAAGTTCGACAAACATTCAGCAAACAGAATTTTGGATGATTCGCTCATCTCTAGGCTCCATGGATGTGAACTTCCTGTTTGACGCCACTCCATCCAATTGTTGGCCACAGCAGTGACCTACTCCCCTTGCATCATTGCAAATGGTCATTTGAGGGGAGTAGGTCACAAGGAGCGATGGAGACAGCACTGGAAAGCAGGTAAGGCTGTTCTGGCAGAGAGCATTGCCAGATTCTACCATTCACAGTTGACTATAATGGAGTCTGGTGATAATCCAGCCCCTTTCCATCATAAATAATGGGTTTCAGCTGGACAAAAACCTTTCCTTTCGCAGGACTGTGCAGACAACTCCTTTAACCACACTCGCTTTTTTTTTTGCTAGTCAAGAGGTGGATAAAACTGCACAGTTACCACCGATATGTCATGTGCCAAAATATGCAACTCTTCTACACCAGAAAAATGGAGCAAAACTTTAAATATCACTGAACAGTGACTGTGACACACATTGCATGGACATAGATGGCAGTATAGTGCTGCCTGCATCACAACAAATGAAAGTGAATGGGTCCTGTTGTGACCTCCAAGTTGCTGCGACTGTTGCATAAGTCCCAAGAATTCCAGACCTGTTGTATAACGCACGTGGCAACTTGTAGATCACAATGAGACACCCCTTACTTTTATTAGCCGTGATGCAGGCAGTGCTATGCTGTGCTTTGGCTATGTAATGTGTGTTGATGTGTAGCCCTAGGAAGTGTCATTGTCAGTGACAATAATCATACAACTTCTTTTTTTTTTTTTCAAGAAGGGAGTAATCCATGGTTGGACATACAAAGTACAAATTCAAGTGCAGTACCCAAGACCTGGAGGTATCTGCAATAATGTATTGTTATATTATGTATTAATTTTATGCCATGCTCTCCAGCGAATGAGGTATGGTTGGCAATGATTGTCAGGAAAAGGGCTAACTATTCTGTTACTCCCCTCTTGGTAGGAGTGGTCGGGTCCTACTTCCTACCAGGAGTGCGAGCTAGAGTCCAGACAGAGAGGAGATAGTTAGCACATGAAAGAGCTCCTACTACAAGGGACCATATCCTATTCTCCTGTGAGACCTTGACTCCAGAAAGTTTCAGAAACAAGAACATTGCTTTCAAAGAACTCTAGCGTGTCTAGACAGCAGAGTGATCCAAAACCACAAAACAAAACCACATTACAGACCCTTCTGAAGGTGAGCGACTACGGCTCAGGCACCCATCACCTAGAACTTTTCCAGACCAGCCAAACTCCATGCCTGTATCATATTGTGGACACTTATATCCACAAAGGCTTGCAAGTGCCAATTAAATTGCCACTTGACAAGCCACCATAGTTCATTACCCAATGACCGAACCTGCACTTCATACCTATGACTTGTCCCACAAGTTATAGTTTGCACTAAGTAAAGAGAGACAATTATACTTTTACTTCTAGCCTGATTCTTCAAACCACCTTCCCACTGCACTGAACACCACACCTTATCAGGGCCATTACCACCCCCATCACCTGCTCCTCAGGGGCTCACTGCTCCTGGCAGAAATCAAAGGGTCAGCATTAGATTTCTACAGCATTTTCTATTTTCCCACATGTATTGTCCTCAATGTTAACATGCCCTCTATGTGATCAGTAATTCATGGGCCTGCCCTTACTCAAACGGTCTAATTGAGGCAAAGTATATAACATATAAAGGCCCTGTTATACTTACTCCTAAAATATTCCATAGAAAATATATTTAACTAGCTTTACACAGAGAGATAGCTTGAGCTTCTAAATTGTGTTAAATGGTAAAATTGTATAAATCATGTAAATTTAAAAATAATACAGGTAAATTGCTTCCACAGACAGAAACAGGCAGCTCCTGCGCAGAATATTTGATGTAGTGAAATAAAGTAAACTGCACAGCTCTAATGTGTTTATATCAGACTCTGTTGATTACATTTTGAGCTTTATTGCCACACTTCTATTAAATGCAAAGTTCACTTTAACAACCATTAGCTATTATACTGAACATTTCTTATATTACAATATTCTCACAGTAACTGTAAACTCTATTTCTTAGACATGCACTTCCCATCCATGTGCATCCATATAAGCAGTACATCGAACTGGATGCTACACATATTAATTTCACATTAAAAAAAACAGGGAACATCTTTAAAGGGCACCTATCAGCTGGGTCAACCCTATTGAACCAGGCATGCCATCTGGTAGGCTTGATCCTGCTGATTAAAATGATACCTTACCTGTATTGTTTTCTATTCATTATGAAAATGAGGTCTACAGTGCAACAATAGGAGTGGCCAGTATTGGAAAGCTGATGTGAACCAAGGGGCTATGCCCAACCCCTTGGTACGCTGAAACTTTCATTTGCACAAAGAATACCAGTCTATTTTCTGAGGAACACCATAACTGATTATTAAAGTGTCAGTGAGTTTTAAAAGTGTTCATATGACACAGAGACATTTCAAAAGATTTGATTGATGGGGGTCTGAGCACTGAGACTCCCATCAAACCCTAGAATGAGGACAGAGGAGCAACGAGAAGGAATCAATGAGTATATGTCCATAATATAGATTCTAAATGAATGGGATGTTATCCACATTTTGTATAAATTCGAGTTGCATCTGAATCCAAATTTTTTGCGATTCTATTTGATATTAGGAACGAGCAAGAGAGAAAAAAAATAAGAAAAAATATAAGAAAAAAGTAAGAGACTAGAAAAAAATTAACTCTAATAGACCTCATAGTGACATACAAATTGTCAGGTCAGTTGGAGGACATTCAACTTGGGTAAAATTGATTCAGACCTAAATTGAACCCGATCTGAATTTTGAGCAGATCACTCATCTCTACCGCTGTATAGATCTATTCTATACCTGCTCGTGCATCCAATTTTTTCTCACAAAAATATTGTAGCATGTACCAATACAGACTGTACTATGAGGATTCTTTTCTGGGCAGAATTGCTGCTATGAGAAATAATCCTGTCTCACAGAAACACCATATAGTAACATACATTTTATTGATAGCACTATCTTACAGAAACCTTAAAGTGCCTTTCTGGTTTCACAAAAAAAAAAAAACACCAAAATTCTACCTTACTGCATTCTTTAAGTCAGATGATGAAGAGTACAGTGCATTTTGACTCCTCGATAAATGACTCGCATCCCGTGTTTACATCCCGGCTCAAGACTCACAGGGAGCGTCTGTAGCATCAGGTCTCTGCCTTCCCCAACCAGCTCAAATGTTACAGATCCAAGCCTTCTTGAAGTCCTGCTGGAAAAACCCCATCCTAAGACACAGCATAATTGTTGACATCACATTTACAGGGCAGGGTCCAGGAGAATAAGCAGAAAACTGCCCTCAGAGGCAAGGTCACTGATGATGACAGGGCAGCGCGCTGCCTTAGAAGCCTTGCCACACCTCAGATGTCGATGCGAAGTCATTGAGATTGTTAAACAACAACTCCCAACATACCTATAAAACTGTTCAGGCCTTGTAGTTTCACATTCTGCTAATTTATATATAAGAAGGGCCAAGTATGCTAAGCTGAGTATGCACATGGTATCTGTGCTGAACTTTTTAAGCGAGCAATGTACTTTTTTTGTAATGCACTTAGTTCTGGTGCAGTATTTACATATTGAGCTTAAAAGGGTTGTGCAGCCTGTATATATTGATGAATTATCCTCAATATTGGTGGGCATCAGGATCCAAGTGAATGGAACGAGCACTTGTATTTACACTGCTCCGCCGAGATGTTGTCATCAGATGTCACAGGGTCATCTGGAAGAGGTGCGAGCTTCTCCTTCTCTTCAAACAGCTGAACAGCAGGGATGCCAGGAGTCGGACCCCCAACAATCAGATATTGATAATCTATCCTGAGGATAAGTAATCAATATGTACAGGCTGCACAACCCCCATAATTCTGGTGCTGTATTAATGGAATGACCATGGCTCTGGTGCTGCATTTATGGGCAATACATAAGTGTCATTCTGTAGAGATGTTGGTTCTGGCACTGTATTTGTTGGTTAAACATGGATCTGATACTGATCTGATACGATATATTAAATCTGGAGCCTCTGTTACACATTATGTTTAAAAAAAAACAGACAAAATTATGTTAAAAAAACTGACAAAAAAGTACTGCATGCAGGGCTTTCTTGTCCAGTAAAAAAGCAGCATTCAGAATGGAAATTGAATGGACCCTATTGTAGTCAATGGTTGACAAGCATGCTACTGTTTGGTGCATTATGCACTGAAAATTCCTCCTGGTCTACTCCAAAGCAGTGTAAACATCTTAATAAATTTAAAAAAATCACAAAAAGAAAGGGAATTTGGCACTGCCAGAAACATGACACATCTCAGAGAAACATATTCGGCCACAGACCTTTGTGTGTATCCGTGGTGCTCAGCCTCCAACAATAGTTCCCAAATCAATCTCAATGAGTAGAAAAACGAACAAGGCGGCACTCACCAAATCTTCTAAGCAGCTTTTATTCCTCCATAATATAAAATCAGGGCAATGCGGGTGCAGCACAGCAATGCAGATCAGGTAACAACCATTTCGCGCGCAATGCGCTTCGTCAGACCTCCATACGTGACGACGCACGCTTCTTAAACACGTGCGCATGCGCCGTCGCCATGGTTACAAGATGCATATACATCAATATCAACAAGTACAAACATATATAATAAAAACAAAACTTTGTTAAATAAATACCGCAAGATCATTCTTGTTATTTAAGCCAAGTGGACCCATAGTCTCAGCTCTAATTATCCACCTGGCTTCCCTTTAGAGCAATGTGTCTCACTATGTGTTCAACCCCCCCAATTCAATGGCACAGGATGAGTCCCTAAAAGATAGGACGCAGTGTAAACTTATTGTCAGTTTTAGGAGAAGCAAGACCATTAGAGATGTTTTAGTGAAAAGTTCTTACAAAGAGGCGAATGCCAATTGGTTGCAAAAATCAGGTATTACAGGAAATTACAGCTATGGCCATAGGTTCCTTAAATGGGGGGGGGAGATGGCTTTGAACACATAGTGAGACAGTTAATATACTGTAAGACCCAATACGTAGTTTATGTCATCTTCTGTCCTTGTGCCACATTTTACATAGGAAAAACAATTAGACCCCTTTATGTTAAGTTTCGGGAACATATAAGATCTATTAAAACAAAGATTGGGGCCCCGAGGTTAATCCAGCATGTTCATGAGGTACATGAAGGTAGAAGTGATATTCTTAAATGTGCAGGGATTGAAGTAGTTAATACACCATAGAGGGGAGGAGATAGAGGGTGCTTATTGCTCCAAAGGGAGGCCAGGTGGATAATTAGAGCTGAGGTTATGGGTCCACTTGGCTTAAATGACAAGAATGATATTGTGGTATTTATTTAACAAAGGTTTGGTTTTATTATATATGTTGTTTGTACTTGTTGATATTGATGTATATGCATCTTGTAACCATGGCGACGGCCGTGCGTGTTTAAGAAGCGTGCGTGCGTCGTCCATCGTCATGTATGGAGGTCTGATGAAGCGCATTGTGCGTGAAACGGCTGTTAGCTGATCTGCATTACTGTGCTGCACCCGCATTGCCCTGATTTTATATTATGGAGGAATAAAAGCTGCTTAGAAGATTTGGTGAGTGCCGCCTCGTTCGTTTTTCTACTCATTGAGACATCTTAATAAATATCCTCCAGTATGCGGTGGAGGAGGGCCCCACCCTAGTTGGGGTCCCCCAATTAATGGAGTGCTCCGTACTCCTGGAACCCTTAATCTGGCCCTGGTGACAACGCAATTGAATTTTAGTAAAGTGCACTGCTATGAGATCAATAGTAGGTCTTATGCCTCATTCACATAGTCAGTGCTCGGTCATTGATTTCCATCAGTGATTTTGAGCCTAAACCAGGTCCAGCTCTAAACACAGAACAGGAGCGGATCTTTCCCTTATACCTTATGTCTGTAGAGGCTCCAATCCTCGTTTTGGCTCACCATCACTGATGGAAATCACTGACCAAAACACTGATGTGTGAATAAGGCTTTAGTCAGGTAACCTGCTGTAACAAAACAGTGGGGGTCATTTATTAAGTTGAAATACGCCTATATGCAGCGCAATGGTTAGTTGTTAGGGCTTTAGGCTTACTGGGAGGGCTTCGTGTTACAATAAGCTTCGCCAGAAAGTGGCTTAAGTTATAGCTAAAGTCTATGACAGCCTGTAACTGCCATTTACTTCAGTAACTGGTGCATTGCAGGGCAGAGATGTGCCTAATATATTAACAGACATCTGCCTCTTAGGTCATTATTCAAGGAGCAGGACCATATAAACTGTGACCATCACCTATTGTGAATGGTGGATCCTGTGCTGTATATATCTAGGTGATATCATTTATTGTAATATTGCTTGTGATGATAATGAGATGATTGTTGAAAAGTGATCTGCACAGAACAGGATGCTGAATTAAAAAAATAAAAAATAAAAAACCATTAACAGACCATTTTCAGCTAAAAACTTATGTCAGGTCAGGGCGGGTTCACATCACCGTTATGGATTCCGGTTTTGTTTTCCATTATTACATGGTTATAATGGAAAATAACGGAATCCATAAGTCAGAAGTCAAAACGGAAGCCTTTAAGAGGCATTCCGTTTTGATCCGTCATAATTGAAGTCTATGGGCAATCATAACGGATCATTCTGGTTCCCGTTATGCAAGACGGAAAACAAAGTCCTGTCAGATCCGTTATGATCCATTATGCTGCTCAAAGACTTATATTATGACGGAAAACAAAACGGGAAGCCTCTTAAAGGCTTCCGTTTTGACTTCTGTCTTATGGATTCCGTTATAACCATGTTATAATGGAAAACAATGATGGAATCCATAACGGTGATGTGAACAAGCCCTTACAGCAATTGTGACTGATGCTGACTAAAGGCATGCATCTGACCAGCTCAAGGAAGGATGTGGTCAGGAGGTCTTTCCAATGGTTTTTGTATTACTATATACTATATAGTTTTACACTGTCTCAACATGCAAATCATTGTGGAGTGCAAGTATATATATATATATATATATATATATATATATGTATATATTCCAGAATGGAAAACCAAGAGTAACAACAACATTCAGAAAGCAAAAACAACTTAAGAATGGGGTATTCGGGTTGGTACAAGAAGTTATCCCCTATCCACAAGAAAGGGGATAACTATCAAATTGGTGGGGGTCCTACCACTGGAACCCCCACCGATTACTAGAATGAGGCCCCGTACTCCCTGCAGTCCCCCTGCTGCTCCCTTGAAATGACCGCAGCAGCTGGTCACACATGCGCACGGCCATTCATTCATTTCTATAGGAGTTCCAGAGATAGCCAAGCACTCTACTCGGTAGGGCCCCAACCGATCCTTGTAGAGAGGGGATAACTTTTAACTACTGGAATACCCCTTTAAACAATTAAACTAAACAAACTGCAAACTAGTAGTAGAAGAGAGTAGAACTTTCTTTTTAAAATGTTTTCCTTAAATTATGAGGCTACCCATGTTATAAAGAAATTCCATTATCACAGTTCATTCCCTAAACTGCATTTGCTTATTTCCATTGTGGAAGAAGCTTTACGTCTTTGTGCAGCTCTTTCTAAACATTTATCTGGTAGGATATACTAAAATAAATGGTATAATATTATACAAGTACAGTAAAGATCTTTCATCAAAACATCCTGGGATTTTGTAGTCAATATTACTGGACTGTGAGTTGATGTGACTTTTTACTGTTATAGATGCACCACAGTGCAATGATCCATAGCATAGCTCATGATATATATATATATATATATATATATATATATATATATAAAATAAGGACGAGTAAGACAATTCTACTGATTCGTGATTCGTTCAGAATTTCTCAAAAAGTTCAGATTCATATTTTTGTTTTGCCCAATGATAAAGAGCTCCCCAGAATCAACCCAGCAAGACAAATTTCTCTTGAGACATTCTGGTTCTCTTATCCTTCTAGAAAGAGAATTAGCTTGCATGGTTCATTGAGAGAAGTGTAAGCTTCATGGGACGGTCTAGTTCTCTTGTCTCACTTTCAGTTAAACATTACTGTACATTGGGGGTCACTCTCTGGTTCTTCTAGAATTAATCTCAAAATGATAAAATGGAACTGATTATTAAAGGGGTGTCTGCTTTTTTCTGTACTGATGACCTATCCTGAGGTGAATAGGGACAGCGAAGCTATAAATACACCTGCTTGCTGCTGCACGATGAGCAGGTAAACAATGAGGAGAACACAGCACTCATATGAACACTGCATTATCTTCACACAGCTGGTTGGCGGTGTGCCTTCCAGCCTCTTAAACATACCGTACTTATTTAGCAAAACTAAAAAACTATCTAAGAAAAGAAGCTAAAGAAATTTGAACCAGGTAGTCTCAGTTACCAGCATTAAAATGAAATAGGTATATAAAATGACATGATGAGTTTGTAGGTTCACAGTTTTTATCCAAGTAAACTTTTTTTTTAGGACTTAGGTACAGTATTGATGACCTCAGGATAGATCTTTAATATTAGGTCTGGGCGGATCAGGCCCCTGGCACCAGGGGTGCACCACCAATGAGGCAAGATGAGGCAATTGTCTCAGGTAGCACCAGGTAGGGGCAAGAGGGGGGTCAGCAGAAGGGGAATAATCTGTTTGAGTCATGAGTAAGACTGTGTAACAGTTGAAACACATTGACGGATTATGGCAAAGCGCCATGCCCTGGAATGTTTTTAACATGTATCCTCAATAAAGCTGGAAATACTTTTTAACCCTTCAGTGCTGGATGAACTGTTTACTGAATTATCTGTTTCTGTAGTATAGTACTGGAAAGCACAGTGGGCACAGTATGTGGCTCTGTATTACCCTGTATGTTTTTTAGATCTCTCTGTATGTAATGTTTTCCAAGTATGTCTTTAAAAGTAGGGCTGGAGTGAAGGGGTTAGGTTAAGAAATTAGCATTGGGAGTTGGGGCGCCATTTCAGTTTTCGTCTCAAACAGCAGAAAGGCTAGGTGCACCCCTGCCTGGCATCTCTGCCATCTGCTATTTCAGGCAGCTGCCACCGCTAAAAACTATAGAGCAGACAGAAGGCTTCATCCACTAAGTAGTTTACAACAGGTGTACTGCTGCTCAACTCTAATTAACATTAATTTAAATGGAAGCTGAGCAGCAGTATGTCAGCTTGCTGCTACACAGTGGACAGAGCCTTCTGCTTCTGGCTGTCCACTGTCTAGTTTCTGGCGCTGGCAGCTGAATGAAACAGCTAATTGGTGGAAGTGCTGATTTATTGGTCCCTCATCAATCTGATATTGATTAGAATAGCTCATCAATATCTGAGTCACAGATAACTCTCACTTCAGCAAATGGCATTTATCATGTAGAGAAAGTTAATACAAGGCCCTTACTAATGTATTGTGACTGTCCATATTGCCTCCTCTGCTGGCTTGATTCATTTTTCAATAACATTATACACTGCTCGTTTCCAGAGGTTGAAGCCACCCTGCAATCAGCAGTAGTGAGTGTGCTTGTAAGGCGCGGGCACCGACGCCGTGCACGCGCGCGCTTGTAGTCTAATTACGACGCTGTCGCTTTAAGACGCTGTGTTTTGGTTCAGACACAGGAAGTGGTCATAAGCTCTGACCTTGATCCTGCCTGTGATGTCACTTCCGCCAGGAAGTGATCATGTGCCCATACTTCGAGGCTACAGGTGATGTCACATCCTCCAGTCCTGCACAGGAAGCACCGCCCTGTTAATTGGTTGCTTCACTATAAAAACCCCTCAGTATTGGCAGCAGGCGCAGGTGCCTTGTTGTTGCTTTGCTAAAGCTAGAGTCCCGGTCGCTCTGCTTCGTGACTAGGACCTTGGTTGCACACTAGGTGCAGTCTGTGGTCTAGGCAGGAGTTGTGTGGTTCCAGTCTATGTTCCACTATCCTAGTGTGCGTCAGTGTGTGTGTTTGGAGGCCACATTGTGTGTTGGGCTGCAACCTCCCTCGGGAGGCGCAGAACTCGGCACACGTGGTCCGATTGAGAGCTGGGTATCCTGTGCTGGTCCCAGACTTGAGCGCATTGAGTGCTTGTGCGCATTTGCCTTCCGGGCATTGGGGCTCATCCCCTATTCTCCTTCGGGAGCTCATTATTGTGTGCTTGTGCACACGTGCCCTTCGGGCATTGGGGCTCATCCCCTGTCCTCCTTCGGGAGCTTGCCTTTCCGGCTGCTTGGTTCCTGGGTTGCCCTGCTCGGGTGACTCAGGATCTGAGTCCAGTGATCCCCGGTGGCTCTGTCTCAGGGCAGAGTCACTTTATTATTTAAAAAGGGCTCCTTGGCCTAACAGTGGGCACCGGCCAGGGATCCGCCGGCACTATGTCTCTGACTCCCTCCATGCAGGCGTACGTCAAACTATGGGAACAACGCATGCAGGAGATGGAGCAACGTGCTGCCGCCCTCTCGGCGTCTAGCACGGAATTGCTGTCCACCTTAGACGGTCAGTTGCAGGCCGTGGAGCAGCGGGCTGCCGCTACTTCCAACCCCGCTGCTGCTTCGGTATGTCCACAGGTTCCCGTGGCGATTCACCGACCGCCTAAGTTACCTCTGCCCGTACGATTCTGTGGGGAACAGCAGGAGTGTCGGGAATTCTTAAGTCAGTGCCTGATCCACTTTCAATTGAACCCGGACAGTTTTTTGGATGACCACACCAAAGTGGCATTCATAATATCCCTCTTATCCGGGCAGGCACTGGCTTGGGCTACCCCTCTATGGGAGAGAGTGGATCCTTGTGTGGTTTCCCTACCTCTCTTTTTGTCCTGCTTTAGAGAGGTGTTCCAGGGACCTGATCCTCTGGTTGACGCCAGCTCCTGTCTCCTGGAGCTACGCCAGGGAACGGACTCGGTTTCACAATACGCCATCCGTTTCTGAACCCTGGCGTCCGAGCTGGCATGGCAAGATGCGCCCTTGCTAGCGATCTTCTCCGCCGGCTTAAGTCCGTCCATCAAGGACGAGCTGGCAGGTAGAGAGAGACCAGGTACTCTTCGTGGTCTCATCGATCTGGCCATAAGGATTGACCGCCGTCTGTCCGAACGCCGTCTCGAGCAAGCTACTGAGCAGAGACGGGGTCGGCTGGCTCCGGTGTTTTCCAGGCCTGTGGTTCCTCCTGAAGAACCTATGGAGATAGACAGACTCGGTCCCCGCAGGTCTGGGGTGGTTTGCTATTTTTGTAGGAGACCAGGTCACATTGCTCCCCATTGTCCTCAGAAGTCGGGAAAACGGGCGCACCTAGGGTCAGTGGGAGGTATCCCCCTAGGTGAGATCGTACAAACCTCCACAAAATGCACATTTCCCGTCTTAATCAGGGTAAATGGTAAGATCACGCCAACCAGAGCCTTTATTGATTCCGGTGCTTCTGGTAATTTTATTTCACGTAAGTGGACCCAGAAGCTCGGAATTCCTATCAAACCTCTGGCCACCAGTATTAACATCACTGTGGTGGACGGCTCCGAATTAGGCAGGTGCATCACACACCGCACAGTTCCTGTCGAGATCCAGATAGGAGCCTTACATAAGGAGATCATTTAACTCCTAGTATTACCTCAGTCTGTGGATCCAATCCTCTTGGGCCTTCCATGGCTGAGACTACACGCTCCCACACTGGATTGGACCACCGGTGAAGTCAAGCAGTGGGGTCCTTACTGTCAGGACAAGTGCATGACGAGGGTGATCTCTGTAGAGACACCGCCCCTCCCAGCCGAGCATCAGGGGTTACCTTCGCAATACGCGGCTTTTGCTGACGTCTTCTGTAAGAAGGGGGCAGACACTCTACCCATACATCGTCCCTACGACTGTGCCATCGAGTTGGTACCGGGGTCTACTCCGCCCCGTGGTAGAGTGTACCCTCTGTCTGTACCGGAGACCGAAGCTATGTCGGCTTATATTAAAGAGAACCTTGAGAAGGGGTTCATACGAAAATCCAGTTCCCCTGCTGGGGCTGGTTTCTTTTTCGTTTCTAAAAAAGATGGGTCCTTGCGACCGTGTATTGACTATAGGGGCCTTAACGACATCACCGTAAAAAATAAATATCCGCTTCCTCTCATCTCCGAATTATTTGATCGGTTTCAGGGCGCAACGGTCTTTTCCAAACTAGACCTGCGCGGGGCATATAACCTGATCCGTATTCGGGAGGGTGATGAGTGGAAAACCGCATTTAACACCAGAGACGGTCATTATGAATACCTGGTTATGCCCTTTGGCCTCTGTAATGCTCCAGCGGTGTTTCAGGACTTCCTGAACGACATATTTAGGGATCTCTTGACTACCGCTGTGGTGGTCTACTTGGACGACATTCTGGTGTTTTCTCGCGACTTATCTACCCACAGGCGCATGGTGAAGGAGGTGTTGCACCGCCTTCGGAGTAACCATTTGTACGCCAAATTAGAGAAGTGCGAGTTCGAGAAGACCCAGTTGGCCTTTCTTGGCTACATTGTTTCTGCTCAGGGGCTTCAAATGGACCCCGATAAATTCAGGTCCATCATGGCTTGGCCCAAACCGCAGTCTTTAAAGGCGGTCCAGAGGTTTCTGGGGTTCGCCAATTATTATAGGAAGTTCATTCCCCATTTCTCTTCTCTGGTGGCCCCTCTCACTGCATTGACTCGCAAAGGGGCTAATCCTAGTAAATGGTCGTCGGAGGCGGAGCATGCCTTCATTGCGCTGAAGGAGGCCTTCCTGTCGGCCACAGTGATTCATCGCCCAGACCCCCAACGCCCCTTCTTCGTGGAGGTGGATGCGTCATCTGTAGGGGCTGGAGCTTTTCTCTACCAAAAGGATGGCAAAGGGACTAAACTGTCCTGTGGCTTTTTCTCCAAGGCCTTTAATCCTGCTGAGCAGAATTATTGCATAGGAGATCGGGAACTACTGGCTATCAAACTGGCCTTAGAGGAATGGAGACATCTCCTGGAGGGGGCCAGGTTTCCCGTTGTGATCTTCACCGATCACAAGAATCTCTTGTATCTCCAATCTGCTCAGAGGCTTAACGCTCGACAAGCGAGATGGGCTCCTTTCTTTTCTTGTTTAATTTTTGTGTTACACTTTGTGAACGGAGACAAGAATGTCAGAGCGGATGCTTTGTCCCGCTCTTTTGATGCCCATGGTACTGAGCCTGAGGTTCGTCCCATCATCCCTGCAGAAAAGCTTCTACCTGTGAACCCTATTGGTCTGCGCCAGCTGCCTCCGGGTAAAACGTACGTGCCACCCGCTCGCAGAGAGGAGATCCTCTCCTGGGGCCATAATTCTCGTCTGGCTGGACACCCAGGTCCCAAAAGAACGATGGAATTAATTTCTTGGCACTATTGGTGGCCAGGTCTCAGTCGGGATGTTCGGGCTTTTACCCTGGGTTGCACCTCCTGTGCCCGGAATAAGCCGGTCCGCCAGAGACCTTCGGGCTTGTTGATGCCTCTGCAAGTCCCTGAGAGTCCCTGGCAGGACATCGCCATGGACTTCGTGACGGGACTTCCTTCCTCGGAAGGAAATACCGTGGTCTGGATCATTACTGATCTATCAAGTGATTTGTTTGGTAGGAGAATTGTGAAAATTTCTTGTGAAATTTGTAATGCATCCAATCCGTTCATCATTAATTCGCTCATTTCTGCTCAACACTATTATAATACATAAATTTCCCCTCAAAATAAAACATTTACAGTATTTCACATGCTTATTTGAGACATTGAAGAATTTTTCGGAAATGTACTTAATGAGTCACATGGCTTATCTAATTCTGCATGTGATTCAGTGACACATTCTCAGTTTGTAGTGATGTTTTCTTTCTCAGCAGAATAATTAAATCACCTGGACTAATTATCATCTTAAATACTAGTCAGGTTTTGCTCCCTTCTGAAGCTGTAAGCTGTAACCATGTGCAGCCCATCTCATAACAGAAGACGGGTTAGCACTGGGGGGGGGTGGACGAGCTTAGCCCTGAGTGCTGGGCTGAGGCAGAAAGTGGAGGTATGGCTGCTTTAGAGGCTGATATCTCCTGAATGATACCAGCTAGAAACATGCAACTTGGCATGAAAGAGGACAGTCCAGGCTTTAATGCAAGACCAGAATGGGCGCTCTAGTCCAAGCAACAGAGGATAAATCACTGTTAGAAAATGAGTCGGGAATAATTATGAGTAAAATCTTCTTATACTTTCATTTTCAGCTTCAATCACAGCATCTGACTTCTATGAGTGATATCTCCCCTTATATTTAACAGATTGTCAGCTTTAAGACAATACAAAGCCCATATTTCTAGCTGGTACCAAACCAGAGATACCAAACCAGAGATATGAGCAGCTAAAGCAGCCCCCCCCCCCCCCCCGTCAGTATGGAAGATAATGAGGGACAAGTGACTATTAAGAGGTTAATGCAAATGCTTACTGATTTCATGTAATGCAGGGCCTGTCTCTGGTTATCTGTATGTGAGAGCATACACACTGTTCTGGAATAGTGGGGAAGTTATCTGTATTCTGATTGGTCCTGCTAGTTCATGTGAGGAGAGCAAAGGCTTATGGGACGTGAGGGAAATATAGGATGGCCTCAAGGAGAGGGCAAACATCACCACAGGAAGTGTAGCAGTGGCCATTTTAGGAAGATGCTGAAATAGAGGCACAGAGAAATATGGTTTCTAAGGGCTGAATACAGACATCACAAAGGTAAAATTAACTGAAAAGTACAGCTTCATGAATATCTGCCCTTCAGCATCACATATGTTAGGAATTTCATTTTTGGTACTGAAACGGCAGTTACGCTTTAACCCCTTCATGACATAGCCATTTTTCACCTTAAGGACCAGGCCAAATTTTGGAAATCTGACATGTGTCACTTTATGTGGTAATAGCTTTGAAACACTTTTACTTATCCAAGCCGTTCTGAGATTGTTTTCTCGTGACACATTGTACTCCATGACAGTGGTAAATTTGAGTCAATATAAATCACCTTTATTTATTAAAAAATCCTAAATTTACAGAAAATTTGGAAAAAATTGTAATTTTCAAACTTTGAATTTCTCTGCTTTTAAGGCACATTGTGATTTCTCACAAAATAGTTATTACTTTACATTTCCCATATGTCTACTTTATGTTACCATCATTTTGAAGATATAATTTTATTTTTTGGGGACGTTAGAAGGCTTAGAATTTTAGAAGTAATTCTTAAAATTTTTAAGAAATTTTCCAAAACCATTTTTGTTTAAGCACCAGTTCAGTTCTGAAGTCACTTTGTGGGGTTAACATAATAGAAACCACCATAAATTACCCCATTTTAGAAACTACACCCCTCAAGGTTTTCAAAACTAATTTTACTAACTTTGTTAACCCTTTATGTCTTCCACAAGATTTAAAGGAAAATGGAGATGACATTTCTAAATTTCACTTTTTTGGCAGATTTTCCATTTTAATCCATTTTTTCCTGTAACACATCAAGGGTTAATAGCCAAACAAAACTCAAAAACTATTATCCTGATTCTGCGATTTACAGAAACACCCCACATGTGATTGTAAACTACTGTATGGGCGCACAGCAGGGCGCAGAAGGAAAGGTGCGCCAAATGGTTTTTGGAGGGCAAATTTTGCTGGACTGGTTTTCAGACTCCATGTCCCATTTGAGGCCCCCCTGATGCACCCCTACAGTAGAAACAACCAAAAAGTGCCCATATTTTGGAAACTAAGGGATAAGGTGACAGTGTTATTGATATTATTTTGGGTTACATATGATTTTTGATCGCTTTATATTACACTTTTTGTTAGGCAAGGTAACCAAAAATGGCTTTTCTGGCTCAGTTTTTATTTTTATTTTTTTTTACTGTGTTCACCTGAGGGGTTAACTCTTGTGATATTTTTGTAGAGCAGGTCATTCCCGCACAAATAACGAACATACAGTGTAGCGTTGTCAAAGGTACGCTACTTAACTGAATATGTACGCATTAGCGTACTCATACACTGCGTCTGCGAACATTCCTACTCAAGTAACGAACATACAGTGTAGCGTTGTCAATTGTACGCTACTTAACTGAATATGTACGCATTAGCGTACATTCTCAATAAATATGCGTATATTTTGCTTCGCCTTTATTTTAACCAGATTCGTTCCGAACTTTCTCATAATTCGGTTCGGTGACGAACCGAACTTTTGGGAAAGTTCGTAACGAATCTGGTTCGTTACGGTTCGGTTCGCTCATCCCTAGTCGTAGGACTTTTCACATTACATAACACCCCTCCAGGGTCAAAGCTCCTACGTTGGAAACATTTGGGGTCACCTCTGCAGTAGGCATATCATATACATCACCCTGCATAGGTGTACAAGACACTTGTTCAGACATGGACTTATTCCTCCATATTTTCTTCATGAAACCACTCTTCCATTTTCTTACCCCTCTCACAGGTACATTGATTTTGTGATTATCCAGGTTACATACACGGTACAATTCACACTGAGAATTTGTTTCCGCACCAACACAAACACCCATCCCTGTAGATGGCATAACAAACTTCTGTAAGTAGTCTTCTTTCACCACACTGGGACTTGTCATCTTGATCTCACCATTATATACAAACTGGTTGATAATTTGCTTTTCAGCACCAACACCTGGACCAATTAACAGCGTCTCATTGGTACTCTTAGATCCATCATTTCTCTCAGATGTCTCCAGGACATCAGCTGGCTGGCCATCAGGTCCAGAACATAGTACTGCGCCCTGTGTCACTACAACAGGCATATTACTCTTTTGCCTGTATGAGGACATCCTCTGACCTGTAACCTCTGTACCTTGTGAACAAGGGTCACATAGTACATCCTCCCAATATTGGTCATGCGGTCCTAAACCTTCTAGTTGGTCTAGCCCAACATTGGCACCACAATAATCCTTCACATTCTCTGCATTTGTCTCTTTCTGTCGTACACCTTCCTGGGACATTACCGTCAACTCATCTCCATCCTGGTTGCATGCTATAACCTGCAGGCTACTGGGCAGATCAGAACAATGGGGCTCTTTCCCAGTATCAAGCATGTTATCTTCTATGAGCATCTCCTCTACATGAGGTTGGTGACCTTTCTCTCTGGAAGGTCTATCATCTGTTCTCTCTCCATTATCACACAGCTCATCACCTTGGACTTGTGGAAGTGCTATTTCAGCAATTGCAAAAAGACATTCAGTAGTTAACTCTTTCACTGCTGATAGTTCTGAGCCTCTATCCTCATTTGGCTTTTTACACTCATTATGACTCAGCCTGAGCTCTGATATCTGAGGGTCATCACATACAAGCTCATATGTTGAGGCACCCATCCCAACATGCACCACATTACTGTATTTTTCGCCCCATAAGACGCACAAAAAATGGGGGGAAAATGTCCCTGCGTCTTATGGGGTGAATGCTAATGAGCGCTTCCATTATGGGAACCTGGGAACGAGTGAACTCTATGAGGGTCTCAGCTTCTACATTCCACTCATGACCTGCCGGGGGCAGCATTTCTGCTAAACACACTTCTTTACCTTTATCCTCCTTAGCTGTGTTATACTCCAGGTTACTACCAACAACTAACACCTCTAAGGAATTTTCCACAAACATCTCTGGCACATTACCAGCGAAAAACACCACATCCACCCGCGTGCAGACCTTACTGATCCAAGCACTCCAATGTATTATCTTGAGCTACATTCACCCCAGTATGATCCTCCATATCCTGCAACATGTCACTGCTTGACAAAACTGGCTCTGAGGCGTCAGTACATAGGACACTAGCCGACATACAGGGTTCAGCATCACCCACCTCTTCATCATTATCCACAAAGGAATCCAGGCCCTTTTCAGCATTGACACCTGCTGCACACACAGTCACCTTATCAGCAGCCTCCAAGGAGGTCCCTCCATAATCCACCACTGGTTCTGTACATCCTTCCAGCATATAGTCACTACCAGACATTTTCTCTTCACACATCAAGCTCACTGACTTGACACCCATCTCGTCAGGTACAACTGACTCCTGGTTGCCACTAGCAACCACCTTAGTTTCAAAGAAAACTAACATGGCAGCATCACTGTCTGATCTGCCATCAGTCACAACACACGCATCACCTATCACACTCTTGTCACCATCAGCCCTGACCTCTAGGGGAACACCTGAGCTAATCCCCACATTCTACATTTCCTCAGTAACCGCATCTGCTTCAGATTTCACAACATTTTTGTCAACCTCAGGTTTCACTATCCTGCTTCCTCTTACCCGGGTTAGTATTGGATAGCTAAACTCCCTGAGTTTAGCTATCGCAAAGTTACCTCTTGTAACTGACAATTCAGGAAAAGCAGCAAATTTCTCTCCTGCAGACACCTGTGAGGAGACATCTCAGCTGGCTTACCTGCCAGTTCACACACTGCTTTTACCTGATCAGGTTTTGCGCTCATTTCCTTAAACAAAGGCAGGTTAGACATAGTATGTAATATCACATTACTTACAAAGAAAAAAAGGGGAAATTTCAGTCAGCACATTCCAGTGCGCAGGTGCATGTTGCTATGGCTAAATGCACAAGGAAAGGAAAATACATACAATGCAACGGCACACTGCCAACCAGATAAAGCACAAAATGCCATAGAGATATGAAGTATTTTGGAGCTAATGCTATGCTTGTTTAGTAAATTAGAGATTCTTGGCAAATATATTTTGTACAAAATTATCTGGGCCCGTCCACCAAATCGTCAAGGTGATCTCTGTAGAACGGGAACCTAACACTATTTCCTACCTGTTATGTGCCAACCTTGGCTTCCATATAATCAGGGGTTGTTGGTTCCACATGCATGCTTGGTCCCCTCTGCCTTTTGCCATTTGTAGTGCTTCAAAGGCCTCCACTAATACAGGGATGCAGGTACCAAAACCTGCAGGCCAAGTCCACTCGGCTTTATAGTTACACTAATTAAAATCAGCCTATGGGGCTAGTCAGGAGTGCATGACCAAATGGAGTAGCCACATCTCCAGAACAAAGAAAAAAAGGGGAAATTTCAGTCAGCACATCCCCAGTGCGCAGGTGCATGTTGCTATGGCTAAATGCACAAGGAAAGAAAAATACATATAATGCAACGGCACACTGCTAACCAGATAAAGCACAAAATGCCATAGAGATAGGAAGCATTCTGGAGCTAATGCTATGCCTGTTTAGTAAATTAGAGATTCTTGGCAAATATATTTTGTACAAAATACTTCATACTTCATATCTCTATGGCATTTTGTGCTTTATCTGGTTGGCAGTGTGCCGTTGCATTGTATGTATTTTCCTTTTGATATCACATTACTGTTTCCACATAACAGTTGTGTCTCTTTATCCTCAGACACCTTTTCATTTAACCCGTTGTTGTCCATGAGTCAATTAGACTTTTCCAGTCCATGTTGCACAGTCTCCACAGAAACCAGCATGGTCTCACCACACTCCGGACTCTTTCCCAGCAACTTCTCTGGTTGCACTTGGTCACAATTCAGACTGTCCGTTATTGAGTCTCCACCCGCCATCACCTCATGGACTTTTGGCCGAGAGTCCTCTGGCTTTTCTCTTTTAGGTAGCGGAGCGGCACACTGTGCAGCCTGACCGGGGACCTTGTCTCCCTCCCACAATTGCCAGAAATATGGGAAGTCTCTGGCCAGAATGAACTCCACTTTAAGCTCAGCATGAGGGATGAGCAAATTTCTTGAAAATTCGATTCGGCTGATATTCGTCATATGTCACTACGTGCGGGATTTCGCCCGGGATCTTCAATCAAGATGGCTGCCCGTCGCAAGCAAATGGAGGAGGGAAGTATGTATTTTTTTGTTTTTTACACTATTTCAGGATAAATCGATTCGCCGACACAAAGCACAAGGAAATTCGGCTTCTAGGCGAATCAAATTTACAAAACTTACAAAAGTAAGAAATACAGTCTTACCAGTCTCTGGACCCGTCTTAAGGAACATCAGTACCTCTGGAACTATCTGTGACACTCTTTGGCGACAATCCAGATCAACCAGTAGTGGGATTCCACCCACCACCAACTTGCATGTCTTCTTCTGTAATTCCTCTGGCCTCCTGACCAAAGGACAATCAGGTGCATACGTCCCCACTTGACGGCATCTCCAGCAGCACTCTCTCTGTTGCTTGACACCTGCACGTTTTAGTGGTTGGTTGCTCCTAGCAAAAGCATTACAGCGCCTCCGCACATCCTCTCTAGAACTCTTTACACATTGGCAGGGAACAGATGAACTCCTGAGAGCTGATCCTCTCTCCATCTCAGTTTGCTCCCGTTGGTTGCCTTAGCAACAGCACACATCACCTTTTCCTCTGGAACTCCAGACCTATTACAGACACCTTGGACACAGTGTCAACTCAGCGTTGAAGACTTTCTCTCAAGAGCCAACTGCAGTCGCACCTCCAAAGCCTCCCGCTCTGCATCATACCGGACCATTTCTCTTTGGGTATAACCTGTTTGGCCAGGTTTTCCTGCCATTTTATCTGCCACAGCCGTCTCACATATTCTTCCATGAAAACCATGGCAACAGACTTTTTAGTAAACAAGTCCATTTTAATCAGAGACCACAGCCTCCAGGTGTCTCTCTCTCTCGCTCTAGAGACAAAGTCAGCATTCACATTTCCTTTGCACTGCAGACATCACAGTCTCATCAGCAGAGATCACAGTCTCTTTAAATTGGGCTTTGTGTGCCTTTAAGCTCCACACAGCAATTCCTGTAAAAGCACAGCTTTTCTACAGCAGGCTTCTGGCCTTTTAAGCTCTGCAGCACCCAGCTTCGTGTGCCATTTTCATGCTCGCATCCTCCACCATATGTGACACTTGGGATCACTTAGCGCTCCAGGATCACCGTCTTCTCACCTTAGACAGTTGGCACACCCCAAAAAGCTACTCCAACACTGCAGATTTGCATGCAAACTGGCCACAACCAGCTTTTATTGTCAATTTTATACCAGTTCAAACAAAGCATAAACATAAACCCTAAGCTGTCTGGCCACTGACTACACAATATTTTCCATCTCTATTGGGATCTGGGTCTACCACTCAGCTCCCCAAAACACACCACAGTGCTTACCCAATATAGGGTTAAGAGGGTCCCAGCTCCCACAGTCCTTCTAGCAGCCTGCTTCTTCCCAAGACTTGGAGCCCTGATTGAGGAGCCCAGCCCACCTTTATCTGAGCTCCTCAGCTGGCTGCTAATTACATCCATTACCAGCCTAGCTGCTACAGACAGAGGGAATAACCTATTTTCCCAACCTTTCTTGTTCTCACCCAGCTTCCTCTGGCTGAGATAAACCATTTTAATGGCCCTCATATGGTCCTCTGACAGCTCCACTGCCACGCTATGTAAAGAAGATTCCTTTAATAGCGCAGTTTTTGCACTGGCTACTACACCTAATAATAAGTTGTGCATGTGCCATCATTGTTGGTATTGACACATTCGCTTTACATCCAGTTCCTGCCCTGGTAACTATCAGGTCTGTACTGCTCTTGCACCAATACCCGAAGCAATGACACATGCGTAAGAGCACAGAGCCAAGAAGATTACATCATCACTGTCTGGCCCTGTCAATCAAAGCAGGGAAGGAGAGGCTGGTCTCTGGAAGAAGCAAAGCTATGGTGTGATGAAAGCTTTGTTGTCTCGCTTGTTGCTCAAAACAGCTCACTTACATATTATGAAAAAGATTCATACTGTATCTCAGGAACAAAGCCTCAGATATGGAAGGAGAAAAAAAGGTTTATTTAGGTGACCTATAGCCAGGGCCGGCCTTTGGGGTGTGCGACCCGTGCGGTTGCACAGGGCGCTTCACTCCCGGCCACTTAAGAGGGCGCCCTGCCAGAGCGCCCGCTTAATGGCCCGGCCGTGCCCTGCAAGTGCCGCACAGTTGTGGGCGGCGGTGGGGCAGAGGGAGATGAGCGCTTCCCTTGTGGAAGCGCTCATCTCCATAGTCTGCCTTTGGAGATGTGGGGCAGGAGAGGGAGAGGCGTCTCCCCTGCCCGTTCCTCTGATAGGCTGCAGGCCCTAGGCCTGCAGCCTATCAGAGGCCAGCTCAGGCGGCGCGATGACGTCATCGCGCCGCCTGAGCCGTACAGCGCGGGACACAGGCCGGAAGAGGCCTGCATCGCATCGCTGCCGGCTCCATGGAGGTAAGTAAGTGTTTATTTTTTTTTTTTATGGGGGCATTTTACTGGCACATGGGGGCACTTTTACTGGCACATGGGGGCACTGGGGGCACTTTTACTGGCACAAGGGGGGCACTGGGGGCATTTTTACTGGCACAAGGGGGCACTGGGGGCATTTTTACTGGCACATGGGGCGCTGGGGGCACTTTTACTGGCACAAGGGGGGCACTGGGGGCACTTTTACTGGCACAAGGGGGGCACTGGGGGCACTTTTACTGGCACAAGGGGGCACTGGGGGCATTTTACTGGCACATGGGAGCATTTTACTGGCACTGGGGTATTTTTACTGGCACATGGGGGCACTGGGGGCATTTTACTGGCACAAGGGGGGCACTGGGGGCATTTTTATTGGCACATGGGAGCATTTTACTGGCACTGGGGCATTTTTACTGGCACATGGGGGCACTGGGGGCATTTTACTGGCACTGGGGCACTTTTACTGGCACAAGGGGGCACTGGGGGCATTTTTACTGGCACAAGGGGGCACTGGGGCATTTTTACTGGCACATAGTGGCATTTTACTGGCACATGGGGGCACTGGGGGCATTTTACTGGCACTGGGGGCATTTTACTGGTACAAGGGGGGCACTGGGGGCATTGGGGGCATTTTTATTGGCACATGGGAGCATTTTACTGGCACTGGGGCATTTTTACTGGCACATGGGGCACTGGGGGCATTTTACTGGCACTGGGGGCATTTTACTGGCACTGGGGGCACTTTTACTGGCACAAGGGGGCACTGGGGGCATTTTTACTGGCACATAGTGGCATTTTACTGGCACATGGGGGCACTGGGGGCATTTTACTGGCACTGGGGGCATTTTACTGGCACAAGGGGGGCACTGGGGGCATTTTTATTGGCACATGGGAGCATTTTACTGGCACTGGGGCATTTTTACTGGCACATGGGGCACTGGGGGCATTTTACTGGCACTGGGGGCATTTTACTGGCACTGGGGGCATTTGTACTGGCACAAGAGGGCACTGGGGGCATTTTTATTGGCACATGGGAGCATTGTACTGGCACTGGGGGCATTTTTACTGGCACAAGGGGGCACTGGGGGCATTTTTACTGGCACAAGGGGGCACTGGGGGCATTTTTACTGGCACATAGTGGCATTTTACTGGCACATGCGGGCACTGGGGGCATTTTACTGGCACTGGGGGCATTTTTACTGGCACATGGGGGCACTGGGGCATTTCTTACTGGCACATAATTTGGGGGGGCATCTATGGGGGTGGGACACTTTTTACTGGCACATGATTTTGGGGAGGAATCAATGGGGGGAACTTCTGGCACATTATTGGGGGCACTTCTTACTGGCACATTGGAAGCATTTTTACTTCTGGGGCACAGTGGGGACATTAATACTATTGGGGGCACTATTACTAACAAGTGCACTCTGGCAGAGAATTATTAGTTGGGACGTGGGGGGCACTATTACTGTGGGGGCACTATTACTGTGGGGGCACCCTGGCACAGTATCAGCGCAGTTATTTCTGGGGGACGTTATGTTCACACTATTACAGGACACTATTTGCTGGGCGCAGTTATTTTAGGACACTGTGTAAACTGGACACTGTGTAAAAATGGCTGAAAAATGGCGTCTGGTCTGAAAGGAGAAGATGAGAAAAGAGAAGATCTACATCCGAGGAGACGTCACTGGATGTAAGAGGTATGTGCGCTATATTAGGTTACATTTCAATATAGAAAGCTATAAATACAGAGCAGAGATATATAGTGTGATATAGGACAGTATAGAGCTATAAATACATATATATATACTGTCTTTCTCTACCTACCTATATCACTCTATATATCTCTGCACTTTATTTATAGCTCTATACTGTATGATGTTAGTACTGTCATTCGGGGGGGGGGGGGGGTGCCGAGAGAAAGTTTCGCACAGGGCGCCATCTACCCTAAGGCCGGCCCTGCCTATAGCTATCTGTGTTCTTTTTTTGATAGGAGGAGTCTTTGGAGAAGACTTTCTTTAACTCCTTCCTGACCAGTGGCATACTATTACGGCGCTGGCCAGGTCTTTAAAGATGGCTACCACTCCTGAGTGGAGCCGGTGTCATAGCCACCAGGCGACTGCTGTTTCATACAGCAAATACCCGCTGCTCATGTCTGCCTGTGGAAATAGTGCCGGTCACAGACATTTAGCACTTCAGATGCCATGGTCAATCCTGACCTCGGTGTCTGAGCATATGAAATACTGGAAGCGTGGACTTCCGTCAATGCTCCAGCTCCCCCATGTAACGATCAGAGGAGTCAGAGCATGTTTGCAGCAGCCCCTGTCATTGACAATGACAGGAGGCTGCTGAATAGTGTTTCCTATGGAGCCCTTGTCTGTTACAGGGCTCTTTAGGAAAGTAATACATTTCTGACAGACTCCAATCTAATGGTTCCTTGTTATAGTTCCCTACAGGAAAAACTATGCATATAAGGTATCGCCAGATTCATACTGACCTGTAGAATGAAGGTAACTGCTCAGTTTTATTGCACATTGAACATTGTAAATAAAAATAAAAAAACATAAAACTGTGTGGAATTCTTTTTTTTTTTCAATTCCAGCCCATTTGATTTTTTTCCTGCTTCCCACTAAATCATATGCAACATTAAATGATGGCATTGGAAAGTACAACTTGTCCCACAAAAGCCCCATATGGCTATGTCAATGGAAAAATAAAAAAGTTAAGGCTCTGGAAGGACAGGGAGCACAAAACGAAAATGCAAAAACGAAAAAACCTCCGGGGTAGAAGGGGTTAAAAATTAGGACTAAGGGACCATTTACATAGGCAGGTTATCAGGGCAATTGATGGGAACAAACTTGGTATGAAATCTTCTTCCCCTGATATATTCTTGATTAAAATATGCTGTAATAAACCAACAAGCAAAACACTTGTTTGTCGGGTAATCCATCATTAATGCAGCACATAAAGTCACGATTTGTTGGCAGTACATTGCTCTGTGTAAGCCGGATTACAATGACGAGAAACAAAATCTGTATGAATAGTGATGAGCGAGCCGAAGCGGCAATATTCGGGATTCGCTCGAATATTGCCCGCTTCGGCTCGGCATCACGAGCCAGCACGGACTCGTGATGATCCGTGCCGCCCGGGCCCCCCTTTAAAAAAGCATACTTACCTGTTCTGGCCGCCGCTGTCCTCAGGCTCCACGCTCCACTATCTGGCCTGCCGGCGCGCACTATGACCTGACGCTGCGTCATGTCATAGTGCGCGCCGGCAGGGAAGACAGTGGAGCGGGGAGCCTGAGGACAGCGGCGGCCAGAACAGGTTAGTATGCTTTTTTAAAGTGGCTGGGTGGGCTGATCTGAGGTCTGAGGGGGGCACTAGGGGCTGATCTGAGGTCTGATGGGGGCACTGGGGGCTGATCTGAGGTCTGATGGGGGCACTAGGGGCTGATCTGAGGTCTGATGGGGGCACTAGGGGCTGATCTGAGGTCTGATGGGGGAACTAGGGGCTGATCTGAGGTCTAATGGGGGCACTGGGGGCTGATCTGAGGTCTGATGGGGGCATTAAGGGCTGATCTGAGGTCTGATGGGGGCACTAGGGGCTGATCTTAGGTCTAATGGGGGCACCGGGGGCTGATCTGCAATCTAATGGGGGCACTGGGGGCTGATCTGAGGTCTGATGGGGGCACTATGGGCTGATCTGAGGTCTAATGGGGGCACTGGGGGCTGATATGAGGTCTGAAGGGGGACACAAGATGTTGATCTGAGGTCTGATGGGGCACAAGACGCTGACCTGAGGTCTGATGGGGGCACATTGTGTTCATCTGAGGTCTGATGGGGGCACAAGATGCTGATCTGAGGTCTGATGGGGGCACTAGGGGCTGATCTGAGGTCTAATGGGGGCACTGGGGGCTGATATGAGGTCTGAAGGGGGACACAAGATGTTGATCTGAGGTCTGATGGGGCACAAGACGCTGACCTGAGGTCTGATGGGGGCACATTGTGTTCATCTGAGGTCTGATGGGGGCACAAGACGCTGATCTGAGGTCTGATGGGGGCACAAGACGCTGATCTGAGGTCTGATGGGGGCACATAGGGGCACATTGTGTTGATCTGAGGTCTGATGGGGGCACATGGGGACACATTGTGTTGAATTGAGGTCTGACGGGGGCACAAGACGCTGATCTGAGGTCTGATGGGGGCACAATGTGTTGATCTGAGGTTTATTATCCCTGTACAGTGACATCACTGTGTTTATTATCCCTGTACGGTGACATCTCTGTGTTTATTATCCCTGTACAGTGACATCACTGTGTTTATTATCCCTGTACGGTGACATCTCTGTGTTTATTATCCCTGTACAGTGACATCGCTGTGTGTATTATCCCATTGCAGGAAGAGGTAAGTGGTCTGTGTTTGTGTGTTTGTTTTCTATTTTTCAGGGTCGTGAATGCAGAGGACTACGTCGGATTCGGTGGACTACGTCGGACCAGCTTTTTTTTTTTTTTTTAATAAAATGGTCAAACAGGGGTCTGGGGGAGTGTTTATTTCAATAAAATGTTTTATACTGGTGTGTGTGTATTTTTTTTTTTACAATACTACAGTTTTAGTAATTACGGCTATCTACAGACGGCCCTGATTACTAATACTGGGCTTAGTGCTTGCCGGTATGGCAGGCCAGCACTAACCCCAACATCTATTACCTCGGCACCCACCGCCACCAGGGGTCCCGGGAAGAGCCGGGTACCCGCAGGACCGGACCTTCTAAATTGAGGGTCTGGCTCTGGGGCGGCTGCAGGCTGGTACCATTAGGTTGGGAAGGGCCAATAACCGTGTCCCTTCCCACCCTGGTAGTGCCAGGCTGCAGCTGCTGGTTGTATCTGGCTGGTGAAGAAAAAAAGGGGGGGACCCCACGCCATTTTTAAAAAATTATTTAATTATTTTTGTAAAAAAATGACGTGGGGTCCCCCCTTTTTTCCTTCACCAGCCAGATACAACCAGCAGCTGCAGCCTGGCAGGATGGGAAGGGACACGGTTATTGGCCCTTCCCAGCCTAATGGTACCAGCCTGCAGCCGCCCCAGAGCCAGACCCTCAATTTAGAAGGTCCGGTCCTGCGGGTACCCGGCTCTTCCCGGCACCCCTGGTGGCGGTGGGTGCCGAGGTAATAGATGTTGGGGTTAGTGCTGGCCTGCCATACCGGCAAGCACTAAGCCCAGTATTAGTAATCAGGGCCGTCTGTAGATAGCCGTAATTACTAAAACTGTAGTACTGTAAAAAGAAAAATACACACACACCAGTATAAAACATTTTATTGAAATAAACACTCCCCCAGACCCCTGTTTGACCATTTTATTAAAAAAAAAAAAAAAAAAAAAGCTGGTCCGACGTAGTCCAGCGAATCCGACGTAGTCCTCTGCATTCACGACCCTGAAAAATAGAAAACAAACACACAAACACAGACCACTTACCTCTTCCTGCAGTGGGATAATACACACAGCGATGTCACTGTACAGGGATAATAAACACAGCGATGTCACTGTACAGAGATAATAAACACAGCGATGTCACAGTACAGGGATAATAAACACAGTGATGTCACCGTACAGGGATAATAAACAGTGATGTCACAGTACAGGGATAACAAACACAGTGATGTCACTGTACAGGGATAATAAACACAATGATGCGACTTGTTAAGAAAAAAAAGTTAGCCATTTTGCAATCTGTAAAGTTTACCCGAAAGGGGGGGGGCCCGCAAAATTTGCCTGTAGGGGGCCCCGAAATTCCTGATGGCAGCCCTGTTCCAGGGAGTACGTGTCCACATGCAATCTCCATCCTAAAAGTCATACTGAGGCTCACCACCATGCTTTACACTGCAATCTTATTGAAAGACAGACAATCAGGGGTTCACCGCCAGGTTGTCAGGCAGCATTTTTAAGTGGGTCACCATTAACGTGTCCCTGAAAATTGCCTTGGGGTCATCCCCAGACTATTGGCCAGATTTAGAAAGAATGGTGCAATTAGGGAGCCTCAGAGGCATCCCTAAATGCTGCCCCTGGTGTTTCCTATGCATTTCCAAGGTGTTTCCATCATTTTCTGAGGTTTTCACATGTTGGGGCAACTTTTAGGCCCCATTCACACGACCGTATGAATGGGGCCATATCTATCCGCAAAATTGCGGATAGATACAGCCAGGGGCGTACATAGAAATCATTGGGCCCCATAGCAAGAATCTGAATGGGGCCCCTAACCCCACCCACTACCCCGGCCCATCCCACATGCTACCCTGGCTCCTCCCATGCCACGCCCCCATTTGCCAATAAAGAAATGTATACCTGAGCTACCGATTTTTTATTTTTTTTTTTTAAACTAAGGAGACGTTATACTGAATGGGAGCAGCAACAAGGATAGATTATACTGTATATTATACAGCATGGTGTACAGATTATACTGTATATTATACAGCATGGTTTATAGATTATACTGTATATTATACAGCATGGTGTACGGATTATACTGTATACTATACAGCATGGTGTAGGGATTATACTGTATACTATACAGCATGGTGTACGGATTATACTGTATACTATACAGCATGGTGTAGGGATTATACTGTATACTATACAGCATGGTGCACGGACTATACTGTATACTATACAGCATGGTGTACGGATTATTCTGTATATTATACAGCATGGTGTACAGATTATACTGTATATTATACAGCATGGTGTACGGATTATACTGTATACTATACAGCATGGTGTACGGATTATACTGTGTATTATACAGCATGGTGTACGGACTATACTGTATACTATACAGCATGGTGTAGGGATTATACTGTATACTATACAGCATGGTGTAGGGATTATACTGTATACTATACAGCATGGTGTACGGATTATACTGTATACTATACAGCATGGTGTACGGATTATACTGTATACTATACAGTATGGTGTACGGATCATACTGTGTATTATACAGTATGGTGTATGAATCATACTGTACATTGTATAGCATGGTACAGGGATTATAATATATACTGTACAACAAATGCATGGCGGTTACACCATGCAGGACAATATAACCCCTGCGCCACGCTGTACAATATACAGTACGTACAGTGTATGTATATACCCACACACACATACATACATACATACACACACATATACATACACACACATATATACATACACACATACTACACATACATACATACACACACATATACATACACACACATATACATACACACATACTACACACACACATACATATACACACACATAAAACATAAAAACTTACTTGTCCTGACGCTGGAGAGGGCTGGGCCTTGGTCTTCTTTCTTCTTTGCCGCTGCTGCACAGGTCTTCCCTGTGCCGCGGCTCCTATGAAGAAGCTCTATAGTTGTCCGTGTGTACGGACAACTATAGGCACTTTCAATGGGGCCGCCCGGCGGGTGTTCCGTGCGCACGGAACACACGCCGGGCGGCCCCATTGAAAATGCCTATAGTTGTCCGTACGCACGGACAACTATAGAGCTTCTTCATAGGAGCCGCGGCGTATCTATCCGCAATTTTGCGGATAGATACAGCCGAACCTTTGGCCCCTGCAAAATGATTCGGGTCTCCCATAGACTTTAATGGGATTCGGTATTCGGCCCGAATCCACGAATCCCGCGGTGGGATTCGGGCCGAATACCAAATCCCCGAATCTTTTAGGATTCGCTCATCTCTAAATATGAACAATCACTGTAACAATCATTCATCACCATACAGGCAGGATTATTGCTGCATGTACAGTAAATGCAGCTGAACGAGTTGGCAATCATTGGGAATGAGCCATTTGCTCCCATCATTGCCTTGAGTATTGGGCCATGCCAATTACTGGGTACCATACCCAGATTATTGCAGTTTACAAATATAAGACCTCCAAAGTGAAAAAAAGTAATAATAGAAATGTTTTGCTACTCTGATTACAGTCAATATCATACTGGTGATTTTTCATGTGATTTCATCAACTATAGAAAGCACATTGTCCAGATAGTACATGAGACAATTAAGTCACGCTTCTTATTCTTGTGTTTTTTGCATGCACCCTCTGACATGTAATTACCTATAGAAAAAGTTCTTACTTCCAACAGCTCTTATATAAAAAAAAAAAAAAAAAAGTTAAATGCCTAAATGCCTCCCTATCACTCTTGCATGAACCTGGCCTAACGGTTGATGCTTCAACCTGGAGTCTTCCAGGATTTTGATATCTATGGGCAATCCTCAGGATAGGTCATCAATATCTGATTGGTGAGGGTCTGACTCTGAGAACCCCCACAGCTGTTGGAAGAGGCCACTAGGGGTGGATTGGCTATTGACCCTAAAGGGAAATTTCCTAGTGCTGCTGACCGGGTACATAATGAGCTCTCAACAGTAATTAACGCTGTGAGAATGAGGCACCCAGCCAGCAACCACACATGCCCTCCTGAATTCAACTGCTGTGGACCACATCTCACCTCCTAAGCCCCATGCTCCATAGACAACTAAAGGAGGAGGACAGAAGATGGCAGCTATTGATGGCCACCAATAGAAGGCCAGCTTTTGGGGCAGTATTTTGTTCTCCACTGTGTTATTTGGTTCTACTGGGATGGTATTTTGAACTATGGTATTGTTGACCCCGCTTACTTATGTTGCCGTACCTTCTGTTAATTTTGACCTGCCTACAAAACAGGGCTACTTTTAGTGGGGTTTTTATTTTTCCAGTTCCCAGTCTGCCCCTGGACGCCACAATACTCCAGTGAGAACTACAGTCTCTTCCTAGACCAGTGATGTCACATTCATTTCAAATTGCCTATTTGCAGCTCAGTCCTATTCAAGTTAAAGGGCTTGTGTTGCAACATAAATCAGAGCCCCTATACAATCTACAGAGCTGTGTTTGGTAAGTTGTTGCTCACCTGCACGCAGCGGCCTCTTCACACAGCTGATCAGTGTGGGTGCCAACAGTAAGAACACCACCAATCAGATGACCTATCCTTATGATAAGGCCCTCAATATTGAACTCCCAGAAAACCCCTTTAAGCTGTTGCATAATCAGAAAGCATACAAGCAAGGAAGTTAAAATAGGATCTTCAAATATAGTTGTAATATAGCAATGAATTGTAAATAAATTACATTATTGAGTAAAACGTAATATTCTGAAGTTAATATTGGGTAATGATAACTCTCACCTTCCTGTATTTTTCATTACAGAGCACTGATATTTCAGAAGAAGGTAACCTTTATACTTTAAAAAGATGCAATTTATCAGAAAATGATGATGTTATTTACCACTTTGCCATCCCTGTAGACATTTTGTTCCAAATGTGATCTTTTTGGTATGAACTTCAGATGACCTAATGTACTCCATGATATAATTATTGAGAATAATTTCTTCACCTTTCCCGAAAAAGCAATGGTACTTAATACAGTATAGAGACTCAACGGCAATTAGGTATACGTGAATCATTAAAGCATTTTCAGGTTTTTGAAACTGCTAAAGATCACTGTAGTTTGAAATGAACACGGTAATAGCACATAATTTCTACAGCTTTCAATGTGTATTTGTGCTGGCTACATATTGCATATGAATACCTGTGAAGAAATGCTTGGAAAATGATATGTATACAGCTCCTTTTAAAGGAAAAAATGCATGCTACAATTAGGCTTTACTATAGTGTTCAGCAGACACAACATCAAAGAGGGAACCTTCAAAGTAGCTCTGCAGCAAGTACAAATGGTATCAATGAAATGCACCTAACATCTTAATTCAGAAGACAAAGTGTAATAAGAACAAAATGGAGACATAGCAGAAGAGCACAAAAACATTCTCACTGAAATGGAACGGCTCAGATATAATGATAGATATCTCCGAATAGCACAAAAGTTTAAACATTGCTTTCAAGCAGAACTGTGATCAGATTGTGCTTTCCTAAGCACTGGTCTGCTCAACTATTAGCCAAAATGTCATAAAAAATATTGTGCCATTTAGCTAATACGACTGATCAAAGAACACACCACACTAGGGGAGATTTAATAATCAAAATGTGCCAGAATATTAGAACAATGGGGGGAATTTATCAAAACTGGTTCAAAGGAAAAAAAGACGTAGAAACCAGTTGGTGTAACCACACTATCTATCTGGTCCAAAAACCTTGAATTTCAGAAAATTCTTGAATATTATTGTACATTCAATTTGACCGAATAACGGGCATGTAGAGACCTTCCATTATCTGCCTATGCAGATTCTAGGCTGCGGCTGATTTACAGCTCCTGTTGATTTGCTCCGATGTGGCTGGTAAATTACTTAATAAGATCTCTCCATGAAATATAATATGCCGGTTTGAGTTCCACTCAAGGTCAGTTAAGCCAACAAGTAGTTCCACACTAGTTTGAAATGTGCCCTGGCCTGGACTCCTTGATGAAGGCAAGCGTTCTTTTCCAAAATACATACCGTATTTTTCGCTTTATAAGACGCACCTGATTATAAGACGCACCCCAGATTTTAGAGTAGGAAAGTAAGAAAAAAATATTTTTCATCACACCTCATATCAGACCCCCCCATAAATTTCAGGACATCACATCAGACCCCCATATCAGCCCTCCATGTCAGAACCCCATCAGCCCTCCATGTCAGACCCCTATCAGACCTCAGATCAGCCCACTGTGCCCCCATCAGACCTCAGATCAGCCCACTGTGCCCCCATCAGACCTCAGATCAGCCCATCAGCCCCCATATCAGCCCACTGTGCCCCCGTCAGACCTCAGATTATCCCATCAGCCCCCATTTCAGCCCACTGTGCCCCCATCAGACCTCAGATCAGCCCACTGTGCCCCCATAAGACCTCAGATCAGCCCACTGTGCCCCCATATCAGCCTACTGTGCCCCCATCAGACCTCAGATCAGCCCACTGTGCCCCCATATTAGCCCACTCTGCCCCATCAGCCCCCATATCAGCCCACTGTGCCCCCATATCAGCCTACTGTGCCCCCATCAGACCTCAGATCAGCCCACTGTGCCCCCATATCAGCCCACTCTGCCCCATCAGACCTCAGATCAGCCAACCCTAACCCCATTAGACCTCAATCAGCCCCCATCAGACCTCAGATCAGCCCACCCTACCCCCATTAGACCTCAATCAGCCCCCATCAGACCTCAGATCAGCCCACCCAGCCCATAAGTATAAAATAAAAAAGTCTCTTACCTGTCCAGCACCACGGCTCCCCTCCTGGTCCGGTACTCCTCTGGCTTCTAAGGCCGGCGCTGCACTGTCACCTGACTGCGTGCAGCGTCAGGTCATAGTGCGCGCACCACGTCTTGACGCTGTACCCGGTCACAGGAACGCCGGACCCGGAGGGGAGACGCGGTGCAGGACAGGTAAGAGAGTTTTTTATTTTATGCTTATGGGGCTGGGTGGGCTGATCTGAGGTCTGATGGGGGGTCCGGCACCTGATACATACAAGTGAGAGCTTCCATAATGGAAGCGCTCACTTGTATTCGCTTTATAAGACGCACCACAATTTTCCCCCTACTTTTGGGGGGAAAAAAACGTGTCTTATAAAGCGAAAAATACGGTAAGTCTAGTTTAGTCCAAGTGTGAGCTTCAGTATCAGGAGTAGTACCACAGGCCAGGCACACTCCGACCTCATTTAAAACCACGTGCTGGATAAACTTATCTCATCATATAGAATGTGATGGTTGGTAGGTCGCATTAGTGGCATAATGGAGGCAGTAGCCGTACAGAATGTTATGGTAGGCAGGTCGCAGAAATAGCATAATGCAGGCGGTAGCAGCAGCCGTACAGAATGTGATGGTAGGCAAGTAACACTAGTGGCATGATGAAGACAGCAGCAGCAGATGTACAAAAAGTGAGAGTTGGCAGGTCGCATTAGTGGCATGATAGCAGGCAGGCAGCCAACAACAGTGTCAAGATGGGGCACCACCAACAAGGCTAGTATGAAAATCCCCCTGAATCCAGGCTTGGTTCATTTTGATAAAAGTGATATTTTAGACACTAGCGGAGGACAACTCCATTTGGGTGTCACCACGCCCCCTGCAGCACTGAAAACCTTCTCCGAGATGACTCTGGAGGCTAGGCAAAAAAGAGTGTGTGTTGTGCCAGATCGAGCCACTGTTCCAGTCTGCCTGCCCAGAAATCCATGGTTTCAGGAGACAAGGTATGCACCAGAGACTGGTCTTAGTTTAAGTAGTCCTGAACCTGGGCATTGAGATGGGAGCTGTCAGCTTGCTGACTGGCCTCAGTGGGTGCAGCACATTGAAAAACTGTTCCTTCATGTTGAGAAGACTGAAATGGCTGCAGCTGCTGCTATGGCGTCTGCTGCTTGTGGAAGTAAGAGGGGGTGACTCAGCAGGGGGCAGAGAGAGGCCTTCCTTTCAGACACGCTGGCAGCAGGTGTCTGCTTTCTGTAATCTGGGGCAAGTTGCATACACAGTGTTTCCTTGTATTAACATAATTTGTCTTCCTTTTCTGCAAGAGGAAATCATTCCCCCATTTTGCCTTGGTAGTGAGGGTCTAAAAGCATTGCTATCCAGTTATCATCAGACTGCTTGATGTCAACAATACACCTGTCACTGCATAAGCAAGCAAGCATATGCAACGTACACCCCGGGGAGCTCCAGTATATTCGTGTTGAGGTCTGCGAGTGGTATAATATGTCCTAGTGTAGTGTCCTTGCGTCACGGTGGTCCTACCTCATGCCGTCGCTCCCTGGGGGTGGTTTGCAGCAATAATTGACTTAAAGTAGACAAAAAAATTGCAGACTCAGGAAATGGTTAACTTGGCTTTAGTTGAATAAGCTTCAAAATACAAGAACGTTGATTTACTGGACTGGAATTCACTTCTGAAATTCACTTCTTTTAGTCCCAACAAGATACAAGGTGGCCCAAATGCTTCTCTTACGGGCACATTCACTAAGACAGGTGTTTTAGATGTTATGAAGTTATGAAGAGACGGAGACCTCTCTATAACTTTAGCACATCCAGTGCCAGTTTTAAATGTAAGACAGCTTCCAAGCTGTATTACATTTAGACCATTTGCTATGCTTAAAACAGTCGTAGAAAATAGTGAATGAGACAGGCCTGCCGGTCCACCCCCTTCATCGTCCATGCCACAATGTTGGACTCTGAAGTTACCTCCACATCATCTTGCTGCAACTGAGAGGAGGAGTTAGTCATCCAAACCACAATCTCATCCTCTTTCTTCTCAACTATAATGTTGCGCCTTTCTCAAACTCGAAGGGACAACTGTGGCCTACTGCTACTTCTGTCCGGATAGTTGGTGCCGCTACTACCCACATTGTAGCTATGGGTCATGCGTTCCGAAACCTTCTGTAGCCCAGACATTTTTGGGCCTCTAAGATAATGTTGTGCACTACCTTGTGTAATGGTGTAGTAATCACATATACATGCAGTTAGTTTGAATATAATTAACAACCTAAAAAAAAATTATTAAAAATGTGTGAATAAAGGGAAACAGATTAAAAGGGCCTAAATTCATTATCACTCCCAGATAATTTAGTGTGCTACCATGTGTATTGGTGTAGTAATCTTCTAGTTTGAATATAATCAGCCCCCAATAAAAAATAAATACAAATTGATTGTAAATAAAGGGAAACTAATTTAGGCCTACATTTGTTATCCCTCACAGATACTTTTGTGTTCTGGCTTGTGTATTGATCCCCTATACGCTGTTTAAATTAAACTGAACAAGTCCCAAAAAATAAATAAAATTTTAACTGTATGGAGAATTAAATGAATGTTAACGCTTAATTTCACATTAACTTTCACAGATAAATTATTATTGTAGCCTATGTATTGGTGTTTTAATCACCTGCTGGTTTAATTAAATTTAAATTGCCCCCCCTCCAAAAAAAAAAAAAAAAAATCTGTGGAAATGGAATTGAAGGAAGCATGAAAGATTGAGGTCTAACGCCCAATTTCTTATTATCACTCATAGGTAGATTGATGCATTACCCTGTGTATTGCTGCAGTAATCATGCATATATGCTGGTTAATTCAACTGAACAATCACAAAAAAAAAATTAAATTGCAACTGTGTGCAAATGAAATTCACTGAAATGGATGATTGAGGCTTGACGCTCAATTTCACATTAACACTCACAGGTTGCTGTATTACCCTATGTATTGGTACAGTAATCGCATATATGTGCTGGTTAATTAAATTGAACAATCCCCCAAAAAATTTAATTGCAACCTTGTGGAAACTGAGTATACGAAAACAGACGATTGAGATCTGACCCTTAATATCACAATAGCACTCACAGGTAAATTGTTACCCTAGTATGTATTGATGTACAAATCACCTATACATGGGTTTCATTAACTTCAATAACACCCCCCCCCAAAAAAAAAAAAAAAAGGAATGGTATGTGTGTGTGTCTGTGAGTTAATAAACCAATTTAGCCCTAATATTTCATTTCATTCAATCACTGATGTATACAGCATTTCAAACTAAAACCAAAAATATATAAATTAAACATGTGAGATGACTTGGCACAGAGTTCTCACTAGTATTCTATATGATCGGAGACAGCTGCTTTTGAAGGTTGCAGCAGCTGCAGGTCTAATAGGAGGCACAGCAGTCACAGCTCCTCACTCCTTCCTTCCTGGCTTCCCTGCATATCTCTATTCTACATACACAATTATTTTTCTTCTTTGTAATCCTAGCCTTTCCCTTTACTGTTCCTGGCAGTAGAATACAAGCTTGATTGATTTCTGTGTGTCCATGATTGATTTTTCACTCTCCCTGACACACTTTCATTTTTATGGCAGTCACTGTAAGACCAAACCACCCTCATTCACAGCCCAGCACAGAATGGCTTTCGACTCCTTCTGCTAGGGTACCTCCCTGCCTGCTGCAGCACTGATTGGTTCCTCCAGGCTGTCTGTCAGCCTGGGAGCCTAACAGGACAAGCCCTCCACATCACTACCTCTCAGGGTCATGTGAGAACTCTCCTTCTTCTTCCTCCCTAATGATTTTTTTCCCGCAGCCATATGCGCCGTTTTAGTGGATTCAATCAAAATGAACCTGAAAATATTCGGGTTTGTCTGCCGTCCAAAAAATAGCAACATTCAGATCAAACCTTGTTTAGTTCGAACTGGTTCCCTCGTTCTTACATAGCATATTTTCAAAACATATTTAATTTTAAAGGGGTTTTTCCGGGATTTTAATACTGATGACCTATCCTCAGGATAGACCATCAATATCAGATCGGCAGGGGTCCAACACCCGGTACTCCGTGTGACTCTAGCCTTCCATTCATTGTTTATGTGCATGCTGTTGACATCAAAGCTATGAGCAGGTGTTATCATAAGTTGTCCCATTCACTTCAATGGGACAGCTCCTTCCTACTCAAGTGTATAGGAAGGAGCCGTCCCATTGAAGTTAATGCGGTGGTTTATAATTACACCTGCTCACCGTTGCAATGTTGACAGCGAGCTCAGACCTTCGTCTTCTCTTCATCCAGCTGATCAGCAGGAGTGCTAGCTATCATACCCCCACCGATCTGATATTGATGACCTGTCCTGAGGATAGGTCATCGATATTAAAATTCTGGAAAACCCCTTTAACAAAATAGTTAAAGCTAAAGAATTACTAATCCTACTCCTTACATTAATTATAAAATACAGTCCCTGACAGAAGTTCTGTCGCTTATCCATGTTGTGGAAGCCAAAGCTTATAACCTGACTTAAAATTCATCCATTGGTTTTTACGAAAATAAATTTGCTTCACTGCTGAAATATTGATCGTTTAATGAACACAGAAAGGTCAGATTTTGGCAAGACAAAAGTTTTGTTGCCCACAGAAAGTAATGTGAAAATCAAACAATTCACTTCAAATACAAAGATATGTTTTATAACATTGGTGAATGAAGTTGTGGTGCTATTAGAGCCATATTTAATATTTTGTGTGACTTCCTTGAGCTTGAAGGACTGCATCCATGCGTTTCGACAAGGATTCATACAATTTATTGATGAAGTCATCAGGAATAGCAAAGAATCCAGTCTTACATGCCTCCCAGAGTTCATCAAGATTCTTTTGTTTTGTCTTCCAAGCTTCCTCTTTCATCCTACCCCAAACATGCTCAATGATGTTCATGTCTGGTGCCTGGGCTGGCCAGTCCTGGAGCACCTTGATCTTCTTTGCCTTGAGGAACTTTGATGTAGAGATGGATGTATGAGATGGAGCACCATCCTGATGCAAAATTTGACCCCTTTTTATGATTGGGCATGTAAGAGGTAGCTAATACTTCTTGATATTTTAGGCTATTGATATTGCCTTCCACCGTGCAAATGTTTTGCACACCCCCATACTGAATGTAACCCCAGACCATGATCTTTCCACCACCAAACTTAACTGTTTTCTGGGTGTATCTTGGATCCATACGGGCTCCAGTAGGTCTTCTGCAGTATTTGCGGCGGCTGTGGTGTAATTCAACTGGAGAGTCTTCTGAGAAATCCACCTTCTGCCACTTTTCCAGCGTCCATCCATTAAGCAGGCTGTGGGCCTTGGAAAATGCCACACGGTTTTTTAATTGCCTTATGTTTAGTGCTGGCTTCTGGGCACTGATTCGACCATGGAGGCCATTTCGAGACAGAATCCTACAAACTGTTCTAGTTGACACAGGGACTTGAGGTGACCAGGCCTGTTGGAGCTCTGCTGCAGTGGAAGAGGGGATGGCATTTGATTTTCGAACCAACAAACGTTCCTCCTGAGCAGTTGTCTTGCGGAGTCTGCCGGACCTGGGCTTGTCAAAAACATCTCCAGTCTCTTCAAATCCTTTTTTAATTCTTTGTACTTGAAGCTGAGACACATTAAAGGTGCCAGCCACCTCTGCAGTGGATCTGGTATTCAGCCTCTTGATAATCAAGGCTTTGGTCGCAGGGTGGATTTTTGGCATGTTGTCAGAGGTCAAGTTGCAGTTCAAGTGAAGGTCTGGGGTGCTGGAGTTTTTTTTTATACACACCCACTAATTAACCGATCAATTAGTGAGCACAGGTGAGGCTGTAAACTACAGTAGGATTGGGTGCATTATATGACAAGGCGACAAAACTTTTGTCTTGCCAAAATCTGACCTTTCTGTGTTCATTAAATGATCAATATTTCAGCAGTGATCATTTCTAAAACCAATGGATGAATTTTAAGTCAGGTTATAAGCTTTGGTTTCCACAACATGGATAAGCGACAGAACTTCTGTCAGGGACTGTAAATATATGTGTATGTAATATATATATATATATTGTAAGGGATCGATTCCTCTCTCAGGGGTTTGCCATCACACACCTCTTCACAACACGGTGATTTTCAAGTCCACATCACTTTATTTTCACACTTTTTGTCCAGCATGAAACAAAACCATCAAAATAACACCTGCCCGGCTAGGCTCTGACTACACATAGTTCAGCTAACTCACCTAAATACAAACACTGTTCACACACAGCTTTTAAGTGCGGCTTCCTCAGCCTTTCAGTCCAGCAGCCTCCTGGCTATGACTCCAACCATACCTTTGGGGAGATATGGTCCAACAGTCCTCCCGACTCTGACCGTGTGACCCTCTTCTCCCAGGGTCACTGTGCCTCCCCAAACTTCCAGGCTCCTTCTGGCTGGGACCACATGGGCCCTCTCCAAGTCTGTTCCCCGGGGACCTCTCTCTCTCTCTCTAACAAACAGTGCAGGTTAACTTATCCCTGCCTGATTAATCCAGCTGGCCTCACCTTGGGCCAGGGAAAACCTGTGACGGATTAAGGTGTGTGGACTGGAAGACTCCCACTTCCAACCTGTCTCCCAATCCAAGAAATCCAGCCCATGCAACATTAAACAAAAACCAGCTATACTATACTATACTTGCTGAAGCTATACCACTTCTGGATTTCATTTCTCACCTGGCTAAACTGACAAACCAGGCGAGATACACACCCCACACCTCACATTACTACACACATCACCACTATATATATATATATATATATATATCTGTCTAGGTAAAACAGACTTTGTGATACATACTCTGAAATATATAGCTGGTCACAACCAAATCTGCCCTTGTGTTGACAGTTTTAGCTGTAGCATTTGGCAAATGACAGAGATACAAATCTTGGGAAAAGGCTAGCATGCAGCAGAATACAAGGGTTATATATTGTTACTATATGACAGATTTAATTTCCTTCTAAAATGAGGAACTGGTTAGCATATCAGCAAAGTAATTTCAATGTTATTATTTCCATATCTACCATATGCATAGTGAATGAAGGAAATCATGTTTTGTTCCCATCCATCAGGGAAAGTTTGGGAACTATCAGCATTGTAATAACAGATATCACAGGCTTGTTTCATGATTAGTATTTCATTTATTTGCTCATTTTATTCTTTCTTTTTATAGATGGAAACAATCTTAGTCCTAGGCATGAATGAATCATATGCTGTCCATAATGCAGCCAATAAAACCAGGGCTTATCTCATTGGAATAGAGAAAAAGTAGAAGGTATTAAAGATATTTCCATCACTGGCGTTCTACTGCATCAGCTAAAGATTGTCATCATTCAATTAATCAAACATCATTTAAACACCTACAAGTCCAAGTGAGCTGCTGTTGAAAGAGAAACAGTATTAAGAAGGAGAGGATGGTGTAGAGCATGCCTAGTGCAATCATTTCACCTGCTAGTCATCCTTTCTTCTAATAAGGCACACGGCTATATGACGTGGAAGCAAGTTTCTTTACCCTGGGCAATGGTGCAGAACAGCATAGTTCAGAAAACTGCCAATTAGAATTAATGTAGATTAGTTCTTGTTGTCCAGGTATGGCCATTTATAATCTAATTGCTTCCTAGGATTCTAGTTCGAGCACTTCAGAATTAAAGGTTCTTAGTGATATGGGTCTAACACTTGCTCAATGCCACCTGTAATGTATTTTAGATTAGCAAATGAAATAAATTAGTATGAAATACAGCTTATCCAAATATAAGATTTATATCGTGCTGTTCATTTTCTCCTGTTTCACACTTGGCATCGCTGCTGCCAAGATGAGATAAAGAAAATGTATTTGTAAAATTTACACATAGGATCTATCTGCTAGAATCATATAGCATGTATATAATACCAGTATAAGGGAAGTAGACTGACTCAATGAGGTTACTCTATATACAGTATCTTGAAGCTACACTCTGAATTAAAATGAGTGCTTCTTATCTACAGGACATATTCCATACACAATATCTGTTTTCTATATTACAAGACTGTTGGGGCAAAACCCCCTTCTCTATGATTGTCGGGGTCCCAAATTAATAATATTTTTGAGCGCTCAGAGGACTGACACAGGCTTGTTCAGCTGAATCAGATATTCCTGTTTATTGACAGAACACGGTCCTTTTTATAGTACAAAACCGCAGATAGGTGGGCAATGTTTCTATAGTGCAGATCATAGTTTCTGTAACCATACCAAATAAGGTAAAGATTTGCAGTGTATCAAGCAAAGTGGTCATGTGTTTGTAACAACAGGTTAATATGCGTCTTTTACAGAGGAAGTGGTTTCTATGTCTAAAACATCATATATATTTAGCTCTGCTATTTCCTGTAAGTTATCAGAAACATAAGAAAAACATTTTTCAGAATTCATCTGCAGGTTCATAAGATGGAGTCCTGATACAAAATGGATTCTCATCCCTCACAATTCACCCATTTTGAGATATCTTGGAACTGACATCCTAACCCGGAGATACTTCAGTTGGGATAGGCCCAACCGCCAGCTGGAGGCCAGATTCCCTCCCAGGTATCAATGCAGTTCCCAAGACTTCTCAATAACCCTGATATTTCTCCTATTGGTACAGAACCTGTTGGCACACATACACATCAGCTTCATCACAGTGTATACTACTATTATACTTTTCATCATCAGGCCCTGGTTTTCTTTGTGAGACAAACTGCTAACAAGACATATGAACAAGTTCTTTAAAGGTCAGAGGGATTGCCAGATAAGGAACAGTTCTTGAACTCACAGGACTGTGAGTACAGATCCAACAGTCCTTCAAACAGCACCTAATGGTGCCGTATCAAAGCATTGTCCTATTCATCATTCAGTTGACGAAATACTGCTGACATGCTCAGGGTCAGAGCCACTGTCAGCAGGAGGATCTTTATCTTTGGGCGTCGGAACTTTCTTCCAGCGAGAAGTGTGTCCTTCAACCTTTACTTCTGTATGAGTAGTCAACAGGACTTGGAAAGAACCATCAAATCTCGGATACAGACCTTTCCTCACATCTCTTTTTATCACCACCAGTCTCATGGTTTCAGATTGTGTGTTCCTTCTACTAAATCTGGAAGGGAAGCAAACACTTGTTTATGGGAGTTCTCAAGCCTCTTTGTCAGGACCGCACATAGCTTTTTAGGCTATCATTGTTCATTTGCAATTGTTGCGGAAAATACAATCCTAATCTGGGGAACCCCTGTCTGATTCAATAACTTCAGGGACACCATACCTGCACAACAGCTCACTGACCAGTTTCTTTGCTGTGTTCTTTGCATTTGCCTTTGCTGCTGGGAAGGCTTCCGGTCACCCTGAAAAGAGATCAACACACACAAGGACAAGCTCATATACTCCTACCTTAGGCAGTTGCATATAGTCTATCTGCAGTCTCTGGAACAGATAAAGTAGCCTAGGGGTGTGCTTGCTTGGAGCCTTCACCACTTGACCAGGATTGTTCAGTGCACAGACCATATATCCTTATACAAACCGAACAGCTACTGTAGAAAATCCTGGAACAATCCACCCTGCATTAACCACACTTACCATGGCACCTTCTGATTGATGAGTGGGCCTGTGGGCCTCCTGAGCCATAGCTGGGTATAGAGGGAGTGGTAGACAAATTTTGTCCTTGTTTCTCCAAATTCCACGTTCATCAGGTTTGGCTCCTTGTTATTTTACCTAAGGAGGGGCTTGTTCGAGCATTCTTTGAAATGTACTTACTGAAATGTCCTCAGGTCTCAAGGCTCTCACCGGGGTGGCGTCAGCATTTAGTGGCTAGAGTGCAGCTTGTTTGGCCGCCTTGTCTGCTCAATCATTTACTTTTGCTTCCACCGTGGTACATCTTGTATGAGCCTTTACCTTAATAATAGCAACCTCCTCTGGTAACAACAGAGAGTTCATAAGTTCAAGTACAGAGTCTTTATTCTTTATTGGCTGGCCTGCTGATGTTAGGAAGTCCCTGGCCTGCCAAATAGGTCCATAGTCATGTGCAATACCAAAAGCATACCTTGAGTCTGTGTAGATGTTCACCTTCTTCCCCTTGGCCAATTTAGATGTCTCAGTGAGTGCCTTCAGCTCCACCTCTTGCACTGACATGTGAGGTGGCAGTGGTTCAGCTGTCCCTACCTCATGCTGTGTGACCACTGCATATCCAGTGTGGAACCGGCTTCCATCTACAAAATACTCAAAATCAGGGTTATCAAGGGGGTTTTCATGAACATGTTCAAAACCAAATGTTTCCTGCTGTATTAATTGTACGCAGTCATGTTCAACAAGATTGGTTAAAAGTTCTGATACACCTCCCTCCCCCATTTCTGAATCTGTAATCGGTAACAGAGTAGCAGGATTCAGAGTAGTATGAGTAGCATGAGGAGTGCACACTGGAGTCTAAGTTGCCTGGCCATAGAAATGTGCCTGAATGTCATGAGGTGTTTGTACAGTCACCAGGTAGTCTAACACAATTTCAGAAGCTTTTGCTATCATTGCCTGCACTGCCGCTACTGGGATGACACAGGAGGGGGCGCCTCTAGCGACAGGATATAATCTGGCAGAAAAGTATGCCACTGGCTGCTGGCGGTCACATTGTTTCTGAGTCATCACAACCGTACTGTGACCCCCGCATTTCTGAGCAAAACAACTGAAATTCTTTGTCATATTTTGGAATACCCAGGGCCGGGGCTGAGGTTATGCACAGCTTCAACGTATGAGAATTATTCACTGCCTCTTCTGTCAGGTGAAATGGGTCAGATGACAATCATATAGAGGCTGCATTATCATGGAGGCATGCCTGATCCAGGGGCAACAGTATGACACCAGCCCCAAAAACACCCTCAGGCTTTGTGCTCCTTTAGACACTTGTATTCTTTCTCCACTGCCTTCTTCCTCTTTGGGGTTAAGTGACAAGCTCAGTGAGAGAGACAGTGTCCTAAAAATACAACCTGGTTTTTACAAAACTGCAGCTTCTGCTTTGAGGCTTTTACACCCGTTCTGATGGAGGAAAATTAAAAGCGATATAGTTGTTTCACAGCAAGTCTCATTGCCTTCAGCACACAGGAGCCAATCATCCACGTAAGGACAGATTGCAGAGCCTGTGTATACATGGTGGGGAGTTCTGAGCTCCCTGTGGCAGGACAATCCAGGTATACTGGTTACCCTTAAATGTAAAGGCAAACGGATACAGACAGTCAGGATGCAGCGGGACACTGAAGAAGGCATCTGCATTGCCTATTACTGTGAAACACGTAGCTGTTGATGGAATTTGTGACAGTAAGGTATGTGGGTTTGGCACTATTGGAGTTTGTAAAACTGTCACCTTGTTAACTTCTCGTGACAGGCTGTCTCTTAACTGGTGTCTTCTATTGGGAACAGCAGGGTATTATCTGCAGAAACTGTTTTTACCAATATACCGGCTCAGAGGAAATCATCAATTTGACTGGTCACTGCTATCTCCTGGGCATGACTGAGCGGGTACTGCTTCACTCGAGGGGGCTGAAATCCTGGCTTAAAATACACCATAGCCAGAGACACAGGGAGTCTTCCAATGTCTGTGTTAGATTTTTCCCACAAATCCTCCGGTACCACCTCAAGAACAGCCTGGTCTACAAGGGTTAATTCTGAAGGCTCAATCTCAGACAGGGCCACTGTCGCTATTAAGGGACACAATACCTCCGGGGCCCCAAAATGTACACGGGTAGTGCCATCGGGAACAAAGTGTATGTGAGCTCCCAGTGCTTGTAAAACATCAGTCCCTAAAAGAGGTTCTGGCAGGTTTTTTTTTTTTTATGATTAGGTGACAACCGTACTGTCCAAATGGTCCGCAGTCCAGCTGCATATGTCTCTACTGTCTCTTGAGGACCCTGAATTACTTCTTTTAGATTTCTGGAACTCTCAACTTTCCTTTCCCTTTGCCCATTCTGTGAAAACACAGACAAACTGTGCCCCTGATGGTGCAGTCTTCTAGAGACAAATCTTCAAAAGTCCTCCTCCTATGTTCAGTCAGGAAAGGGTCCACAACCTGATATTGTGATTTCCTTAGTTTCAGGGAATCACCTTTAGGTCAGCCCAGGAAGCTCTGTGTGTCGCCTGAATCTGCTGTAACATCCTGGCAGTGGGCATTAGTCTCATCAGGGGTCTGGGAGTTTAGTCAACAGTCCTAATAGGTCTTTAGGACTCTAAGGATGATATTCTGTCACAGTAATGTAACCATACTGTCCTAAAGGTCCTAGGGCTTTGGGAGCCATAGGGTTGAATGTGTCGGTGGTGTCTATTTTGGGTGTCTAAGCAGGTAGGATTCTAGTCTTAGTCAATACAGGACAAATGCCTGCTGGTTTCTGGGGTCGATGTGTCCCACAAACCTTAAAAGTGTCAGTCCAGTCTGGGTTCTGATTTCCACAGACGTTACACGTCCATCCCTCTGGTCCACTCCTGGACTGTCTGGTGGCTGCACTGGCCAGGGGGTATGGAGGTGGTGTTTCTCCAGACTTCTCACATTGCTCTTTGTGAGTATACAACAATCTGCCTTTCACAACTTCTCCTCTCCACCCCTCAGTTTCAACCTCACAAGCTACCTTTATCCATGTATCAACCACTTCTTCACATCCATGATCCTTTATCCAACCACAATGAGTCCTTCTGAATCTTTCCCAGACTAGCTTCCTCAGAGCTGTCTCCCTAAATCAGAGTACCACCATACTAGAACTAGGCTTAAGATTCCCGTACTTCATCCCTGCCTTCTCCAGCACTCTGTCCACATTCTTCAGACTCTCTTTACCTCCTCTTTCCTTCATCAATGTTTTTGCTGTCTTATAACCTTTGGGTATACTAAAATTATTCTCCATTACTCTTCAACTGTACCAACCAGAACAACTATAGAAAGTAACACAATTCAGACGTCTATTTTCCCCTCAGTTCCAAACAGAGCCTCCCCACTTTGTGTACTCTGCTTCTGAGGTTTATTTTCCTCAGTCCCAACAAAGCTTCCCACTATAATCATATAGTTTACTTTGTCCCTGAGTTTTCTCTTTCTATAATGTTCTGCAATTTTCCAAACCCAGTAAAGAAAGACGTATACCGTGACTCCTAAAACCAGACCAAAAACATCCCAATCAAAGTTACTCCTGATCAGAAACTAAACCCAACAATCATAGGTATTATCAACTTTCAAGGTTCTTTATCAATATGGACTCGACTGTAAAAGGATTTTATACTTACGTTCCTTCAACAATCCCTCGAGCCAGACAACCGGTCAGGGAGGCACAGATATATTGTAAGATAAAGTCTCTTACCTTGCAGCGCTGTCTTTTATATCTGTCCGTCCCGGTCCGGATTATTCAGGTTGTCGGGAGATCAATGAAGTGTCCTTTAGTCAAGTCCCACGTTTGGGCGCCAGGTTTTATTGGGGCAAAACCCCCTTCTCTATGATTGTCGGGGTCCCAAATTAATAATATGTTTGAGTGCTCAAAGGACTGACACAGGCTTGTTCAGCTGAATCAGATATTCCTGTTTATTGACAGAACACGATCCTTTTTATAGTACAAAACCGCAGATAGGTGGGCAATGTTTGTATAGTGCACATCATAGTTTCTGTAACCATACCAAATAAGGTAAAGATTTGCAGTGTATCAAGCAAAGAGGTCATGTGTTTGTAACAACAGGTTAATATGCGTCTTTTACAGAGGAAGTGGTTTCTATGTCTAAAACATCATATATATTTAGCTCTGCTATTTCCTGTAAGTAAGTTATCAGAAACATAAGAAAAACTTCTGCAGGTTCATAAGATGGAGTCCTGATACAAAATGGATCCTCATCCCTCACAACATAAGAAAAATTGCTTTTGTTAGGCTCTAGACTCTAATCTAAGAAGTTACCTAGATGGTGTATTACAGATCTTTCTGGACTTGAATGCTTCCTGGAATGCTACTCTGCATGAATCAAGACCAGGTGGCACTTGAAGGACTTGAAAGCAGCTTGACTTGAAGGCAGAAAACAAGCCCTGTACCTCACATGGATCCAGAGACCTCCCCATCTGAGAGCATGTCCTTACTTAGGGGGCATTGTTTTCTTTCTGCTGCAGCTGTTTTCCTGTAGTTGCCACAGCTTCTAACAGACAACATGGCCAGTGACGGTTAAAGATTTAAACTTGTGTGACCACCTCAGTGAAATGGACAGAGAAATAAGATAAAGAACAAACAGAAAATGGCACTATACAAATACATTTATTGAAATTCAGTGACTATACTACATTTTAATTACATGCAATTAATTACAAAAGTATTCAGATATAGGCGCTGATATGAAAATTGCAGTATATTATTTGTAGCACAACCCCTTTAAACCTTGCAACCTTTGATATGTGGATGTTACTTGTCAGATACACAGGTTACAGCCCCAGGGTAGTCTCCACAGACAATCAGAACAACTGCTGCTTTAAAGACCCAGAAGAGTGATATCACATGAATGCACAGCTTCTTCCCTCTTGCTGCTTCTATTTCTAACATTGAGAGTAGTAGTGTGACACTGGAACTATGAAAGAAGCAACACACCAGACAACTATGTAAAGGAAATACATACAACAGCAAAATATTAGGGCATTTTTAATTAAAACTGTTCATAAGGAAAGCAGCATAGCAGCTCAGTGGTTAGCACTGGGGTCCTAGGTTTAAATCCCAAAAAGGACAACATCTGCATGGAGTTTGTATGTTCCGTCTGAGTTTGTATAGGTTTCCTCTGGGCATTAAGGTTTCCCCCCACATGTCAAAGACATACTAATAGGGAACTTAGATTGTGAGCTACACTGGAGACAGTGAGTGATATTAATGTCTGTGAAGAGCTGTTGAATATGTCAGTGCTATATAATAGAGTAAAATAAATAAAAAAAGCAAAAATCTGCATAAAAGAGTCAATTTTAAGCTGGCCTCTTTCTGAATACAAAACTTTTTAGATACACGTACAAAGTACGAACTTATACACCTTTAGTTGTTATGGCATATATCAAGAGGATATGCCATAAATGTCCGATAGGTGTGGGTCCCACCTAAGTGACCCACTCCTATCTCAATAGTAGAGTCCCACAATGAATGGCAAGAAATCCATGCTGGCTTGGCTATTTTCAAAAGTCCATATGCAGTAAGTATAAAGAACAGCACTCACCACATGCTAAACGTCTTACTTTATTGCTAAAAAGTCATTTACAGGTCTCAGATGCAGTATGTTATACAAGCAAGAAAACGGCTGTTTCGTGTCAATACACTTCCTCAGGCCTAGGCCTGAGGAAACGTATTGATCTGAAATGGACATTGTTGCCTTGCTTGTGTAGAGTACTGCACCTGAAACCTGTAGATAACTACTGTGTATGTGTTGCATCGGTACTTTGTGGATAGAGCATCACTGTGAATACATGCTGGTTTAGAGCTACGTGGACTCAGCTACAAGAAGGTGGGTATTTCCCCCTTTGGTTTTCTTATATTGTTTCTTAAAATCCCATTAAAGTGAATGGAGAGGATGCTACGTATGTGTAGCATGCTCTCTATTCACTATAGGGACCCATTCTTGAGGTAGGAGCAGGTCCCCATATCTTATTGGTATGCTATAACTGTCTAGATAGAACAGCTCCTTAAAGAAAATCTTGATCTTCCAAATCAATGCTATAGTGTATCATTAAGAATTCTATTATCTATTGAAAAAACCTGAATCATAAAACAGCAAAAATCCCTATATTTTTTTAAAAAAGGTAAACATCTTGCCCATTAAGAAAAGGCCCCTCCCCTACAGTACTTTACACACGTGGGCACTGTCATGTAATTTTGCATTGATGTTAGTTATTATTTATTTATTTTTTAAGTTTGTTTGTGGCTAAAAGTTTGAACCAAGCAGAGATGCACAGAGACAACACATCACCTTCTAAAAATTGGTAAAGAGGAGGAGGGGATTACAAAATGGGTTCATGTATCATAACCCTGGGATCAACATAAAGCTGTACAAAACCAGGAAGAAAATCTTCTGAAAATGTTCAAAACTTCTGTGGTAGCAGGAATATTTCAGCAGTTTTCATGTATTAGCCATAATAAACACATCATTGTGCAGGATTTGGGGTGATAAGTCCATTGAAATAATAGAAAAGAAATCATTCTTCAGCTCCATTGTAGCACAAAAACATTGGCTCCAAGCTCATAAATTATATGTAAATGTCTATTTCTATTCTAATAACGGCTGCTGTGGTCATATTCTTCCAGTTAGTGAATGCAATCAACCAAAATTATCCTTTTTTTGTACATAATTTATTTTTTCTTATTAAGGACACATTGTTGCTAAGCAGGGGCATGTACAAAAGAAATATGTGACACCCACAGTGATCCAGACACATAACAACCCCTAGGTATTGCTAATGCTATCATTATACAAAAAAGAAAGAACAAATAGAATTAAATAGCAAGATAACTCTAGCAGTCCTAGAAAAATATTAGAAAGAAAACAATATAGTTCTGCGCCGAAAACTAGATTAAGCTGAAAGTATTAAAGCATCTGGACAGCCACCACTTATTTATATTCTGGACAAGTACGGTACAGATTTTTTTTACGTAGCCTTTTTTGAAGCTCTGTTTGTTCTGTTCTCTTTTATTACATTTAAGGCTCATGCACATGAGCATGTTTGCCCCTTGCCAGTGCTGCAAATAGTGGTCCGCAATGCACGGACAACATCCATGTGCACAAGGTTTGCCAAAGTGGACCCATAGACTTGAATGGGTCCACGATCGGCAAAAGACAGCACGCACCACAAAAAAATAGGACATGTTCTATTTTTTATTTTTTTTTGCAACGTGGAGGCACGGACCGAAATCCCACAGAAACGCTTTGTAGTGCCTCTGTGGGCTTCCGATCTGTGCCTCTGTTCCACACCCCTCTGTATCTTGAGGCTTGCAGATTTAATTTAAGTCAATTTATGATACAGAGTGAACATGGCCAGTGCCTGTATATTACAGACCTGCTGTTTGTGGGCCGCCATAGCACTGTAAATCTGATGGGCAGCAATATATAACTAAGCTAAGCAAGTTTTAAGCAAATTAAAATTACCATATTTTTCGCCCCATAAGATGCATTTTTTTCCCCCCCAAAAGTGGGTGGAAAACACCCCTGCGTCTTATGGGGCGAATGCTAATGAGCACTTCCATTCTGGATGCGCTCATTAGCACCGGAGGACCAGGAAGCGATGAAGACTCTGTACTCACCGCTTCCTGGTCCACCGCTCAGCTGTCGGCTGTGAAGTGCTGCGCGCAGCATGAGGGCACTTTGTGACCTCATGCTGTGCGCGCCAGTTCACAGCAGCGCCGGCGGCAGCAGGAAGGCAGAGCGCGGACGGAGAGGAGCAGCAGTGTCCAGGAGCATGAGAGGTAAGTGCTTTATTTATTTTATAAAACAGGAGCCAAAGGGAGGCTCATGTAATGCGGCTGGGGGCATATTTATGGCGGCTGGGAGCATATTTATGGCGGCTGGGGTTAATTTTATGGCACTGGGGGCATATTTATGGCAGCTAGGGGCTAATTTATGGCGTCTGGGGGCTAATTTATGGCGGCTGGAGGCATATTTATGGTGGCTGGGGGCTAATTTATAGCACTGGGGGTATATTTATGGCACTGGGGGCATATTTATGGTAGCTGGGGGCAACTTTATGGCGGCTGGGGGCTAATGTATCGCGGCTGGGGGCTAATGTATGGCGTCTGGGGGCTCATGAGAGGCAATGGGGGCTGATATGAGGCATATGGGGGGCTGATCTGAGGTCTGATTGGGGGTCATTCATATTGGGGTCTAAGCTGAGGTGTGATTGGGGGTCTGATGTGAGGTCTTATTACCATTGGGGGTCTTATTGGGGCTGCCAGCTTAGGTCTGATTAATATCTAATTTCCTCATTTCCCTGGTTCTCTTCTGGCCCTTTGTGTCACGGACATGCCGAAACAAACGTGGCAGGAGATCTGTGAGACTGGCAACATATGGTTTGAAATGTTTACTTTGTGGATCAATACCACCACATTAACCCCCAGGTGTTGCTATTGTGGTCATTTCACGTTCCCTATTTAAAGTTGTTTCCCCCACAATGATGTGCGGTTTATAGCTTCTATTGGATCTGTGGATAGCTGGTGTGTGGATCTCGGCTGAGTTCCTCGTGCTGCTATAGCTTCTTTGAAGTTAAGTGTTTACTTTCCTTTTTGTATTTTGTTTGGGTTTATCTGTGTCTTGCATTTCCCTGTCATTTGTATTAAGGCCTAGGTGAGACTCCTGTTCGTCCTTTCTTTTGGAGGAACAGGTTGTCTCAGTCCTGACATTAATACCAGGGTCCTATAGGGTTAGATAGGACACTAGGTATTCCTGTGTATGAACTCACCTACCTCTGGGGTCTGTTCATACTGGTAGTTACATAAGGAATAACAGCAACCAAAAACTTATTTTGCTTGCAATTAATAGGATATTTTTATTCATGCGGTTGAAGAGAGGTGTACACCTCTCTTCAACCGCATGAATAAAAATATCCTATTAATTGCAAGCAAAAGAAGTTTCTAGTTGCTGTTATTCCTTACGTGTCTATAATAGGGGTGGAAATCCTATGACAGCAATTTCGTAGCAGAGTGCAACAAAGTGCTTACAACATACTGGTACTTAGTCAGGACTTTGATTAGGGTTTTACCAGGAGGTGTCCATCTTCATTACCTAGTTTCCCGGCCATATTACATCACCCATTTCCCTCCTATGTTTGGGGTGGTGTTTCCCTTCCACACCCAAGCGTGACACTTTGTTTGCCTGTAATAACAACAATCTCTGGAGTTTCCTCATGAATATTTGAGTCTCTCCACCTACTCTGCAAAAGGAGTGAATAACACTGCTGCTCTGAATGAAATGTCTGCCTTCTGGGATACTCAGCAGCATGTGTATGACTACAAGTCACAGCAGTACATTGACACTGCTGATACGCAAAGGATCTTCCCCCTA
>ONZH01022934.1:0-23837 GCA_900303285.1 Rhinella marina
CGAATCCCATTAAAGTCTATGGGAAAAAATGCTCGCCACTTGGAAATCTCAATTCGCCACTTGGAGGTCACCAAGTCCACCCTGAAACCTCAGAAAAGGATGCCAACACTGCTGGAATGCAACTGGGACAGCAGGGGAAGCATGTCTGGGTGCATATAACGCGCCAAGTCGCACTATTACGCCACTATCACAGCCTCTCAACAATACACTCCAAAGACAATATAACCTCTCTGTAAAGTGAGACCATACAAGGAAACCTTCTTTCCTCTACATTGCCATGGACCCCAAGCCAAAACTAGACAAAAAAGAGATAAAATTTGCACCCCTTAAAATCACGTTGCCTATCACAACCACAGATGGCATAGGCAAGGGGGAAAGCAAATAGACCCCACCCCCTAATTGTCATTGTGTGTGTGTGTGAGATGTGGTCAGACATGTCTTCTTTAAAATGTAAAAACAACTCAAACACATGCAGAAGCCTTAAAATGCCCAAATTGTTGGCGCTTGAGATGTCAGTGACCCGACCGTGGCCCAGTGTCATGTCTAGCAGGTAAAGCAGTGGGGATGTTGAGGATGCGTAGGACCGCAAAAGGCAGGAAGAGGCCGTGGGCTGGCCAGAGGCTCATGGAAAATTTTGTGGAGGCCCAAGAGGTGAGACGTCTTAAAAATTGTGTGGAGGCTAAAGAGGTGAGACCTCTTAAACATTTTGTGGAGCCCCAAGAGGTGAGACCTTCTTAAAAATTATGTGGAGGTCCAAGAGGTGAGACCTCTTAAACATTTTGTGGAGGCCCCAGAGGTGAGACCCTTAAAAATTATGTGGAGGCCCAAGAGGTGAGACCTCTTAAAGATTTTTGGTGGAGGCCCAAGAGGTGAGACCTGTTAAAAATTATGTGGAGGCCCAAGAGGTGACACCTCTTAAACATTTTGGTGGAGGCCCAAGAGGTGAGACCTCTTAAAAATTATGTGGAGGGCCCAAGAGGTGAGACCTCTTAAAGATTTTGTGGAGGCCCAAGAGGTGAGACCTCTTAAAAATTATGTGGAGGCCCAAGAGGTGAGACCTCTTAAAGATTTTGTGGAGGCCCAAGAGGTGAGACCTGTTAAAAATTATGTGGAGGCCCAAAAGGTGAGACCTGTTAAAAATTATGTGGAGGCCCAAGAGGTGAGACCTCTTAAAGATTTTGTGGAGGCCCAAGAGGTGAGACCTCTTAAAAATTATGTGGAGGCCCAAGAGGTGAGACCTGTTAAATATTATGTGGAGGCCCAAGAGGTGAGACGTATTAAAAATTATGTGGAGGCCCAAGAGGTGAGACGTGTTAACAATTATGTGGAGGCCAAGAGGTGAGACCTGTTAAAAATTATGTGGAGGGCCAAGAGGTGAGACCTCTTAAACATTTTGTGGCAGGCCCAAGAGGTGAGACCTGTTAAAAATTATGTGGAGGCCCAAGAGGTGAGACCTGTTAAAATTATGTGGAGGCCCAAGAGGTGAGACTGTTAAATTATGTGGAGGCCCAAGAGGTGAGACCTGTTAAAAATTATGTGGAGGCCCAAGAGGTGAGACCTGTTAAAAATTATGTGGAGGCCCAAGAGGTGAGACCTGTTAAAAATTATGTGGAGGCCCAAGAGGTGAGACCTGTTAAAAATTATGTGGAGGCCCAAGAGGTGAGACCTGTTAAAATTATGTGGAGGCCCAAGAGGTGAGACCTCTTAAACATTTTGTGCAGGCCCAAGAGGTGAGACCTCTTAAAAATTATGTGGAGGCCCAAGAGGTGAGACCTGTTAAAAATTATGTGGAGGCCCAAGAGGTGAGACCTCTTAAACATTTTGTGCAGGCCCAAGAGGTGAGACCTCTTAAAAATTATGTGGAGGCCCAAGAGGTGAGACCTGTTAAAAATTATGTGGAGGCCCAAGAGGTGAGACCTGTTAAAAAATTATGTGGAGGCCCAAGAGGTGAGACCTGTTAAAAATTATGTGGAGGCCCAAGAGGTGAGACCTGTTAAAAATTATGTGGAGGCCCAAGAGGTGAGACCTGTTAAAAATTATGTGGAGGCCCAAGAGGTGAGACCTCTTAAACATTTTGTGCAGGCCCAAGAGGTGAGACCTCTTAAAAATTATGTGGAGGCCCAAGAGGTGAGACCTGTTAAAAATTATGTGGAGGCCCAAGAGGTGAGACCTCTTAAACATTTTGTGGAGGCCCAAGAGGTGAGCCATAAATATATACATTTTTCTTATTTACGGAGCAATTCTACGGCGGTTAAGGAGGAGGAGGAGGAGGTGGAGGAGGAAATGGCACTTCATACAGATGGCACTTCACTTTTGGCTGCTTTCCACGGTTGGAGAAGCAAAGTCCGGGTCAATCCACTTGCTGTTCATTTTGATTAGCGTCAGCCTGTCGGCACTGTCGGTTGACAGGCGGCTGCGCTTATCGCTTATAATGCCCCCGGCTGCGCTGAACACCCTTTCTGATAGCACGCTGGCGGCAGGGCAGGCAAGCACCTCCAAGGCGTACAGGGACAGTTCCAGCCACGTGTCCAACTTGGAGACCCAGTAAGTGTAGGACGCCGAGGGATCGGGGAGGACAGGGTTACGGTCTGCCAGGTACTCCCGCAACATCCGCCGATACTTGTCCCTCCTGCTGATAGCGGGCCCCGCAGTGATGGAAGTTGCACGAGGGGGTGCCATGAACGTGTCCCACACCTTGGAGAGTGTTCCCCTGGTGGCTGTGGGCCTGATTGATGTTGTGGGACTCTGGGAGACCCTCTCCTCTCTGCCGCCAGCGATGGTGGGTGGGAAAATCTCCATCATGTTCTGCACGAGTTCCCTCTGGTATTCCAGCAATTGATTCGTCCTCTCCTCTACCGGAATAAAAGAGGAGACGTTATCTTTATACCGGGGGTCCAGGAGTGCGAAGACCCAGTACAGTTTGTTCTCCACTATCCGGACAACACGTGTGTCCCGGGAAAAGCAGCCCAGCATGAAGTCAGCCATGTGTGCCAGACTCTGAATAGGCATGACCTCACTGCCCCCACCAGAAGGATCACTTGCCATTTCCTCCTCTTCCTCTTCCGCCTCCTCTCCGCCCCATCCGCGCTGAACCAATGGGACGCACACAGCCTGACTGCTACCCTCGCCGCCAGCATCCTCCTCCTCTTCCACAGCCACCTCCACGTCGTCCTCCTCCTCCTCCTGCAACTGCCACCGAGAAGCAGACAAAAGTGTGGTCTGACTGTGTAGCTCCGTTGCGTCTCCTCCTACCCCCGTCTCCTCTGCGTGCAATGCGTTCTCCCTTATTGCGATGAGCGATTCTTTAAGGACGCATAGGAGCGGGATGGTTACGCTCACTATAGCGTCCTCGCTGCTGACCTTCTTGGTGGACTCCTCAAAGATACGCAGTACATCGCATATGTCTGCCATCCATGGCCACTCGTGGTTGGCAAACTGAGGGAGCTGAGTTGGAGGCACGCGTGGATTCATAATCTGGTACTCCATCAATGCTCTCTGCTGCTCACACACCCTGGCCAACATGGAATAGGTGGAATTCCAGCGAGTCGGCAGGTCGCACAACAGCCGATGTTGAGGCAAATGGAGGCGTTGCTGGAGTTTTTTTAAGCTAGCAGCAGCTACAGTTGACTTCCGAAAGTGAGCGCACAAGCGCCGCACTTTCACCAGTAGCTCTGCCAGGTTGGGGTAAGTCTTTAGAAATTTTTGGACTACCAGATTAAAAAACGTGGGCCAGGCATGGTACGTGATTGAGTTCGGCAAGCTCCAGAGCCGCCACCAGGTTACGGCCGTTATCGCACACGACCATGCCTGGTCCTAGCTGCAGCGGCGACAGCCACATCTCCGTCTGCTGCAATATGGCGTCCCTCACCTCTGGGGCGCTGTGCTTCCTGTCGCCCAAGCTGATGAGCTTTAGCACCGCCTGCTGACGTCTCCCCGCGCCAGTGATGCAACGCTTCCAGCTAGCGGCTGAGGGCGATGTTAAGGCACAGGAGGAGGAGGAGGAGGAGGAGGAGGGGGGTTTATCAGAACCCATGCTGGCAATCTTGGGCGGGGGTGGTAGGTAGGCCGTCTCTGTTTGCGACCCCGTCCCCGCTTCCACTACATTCACCCAGTGTGCCGTCAAAGAGATGTAGCGTCCCTGGCCGCAAGCGCTTGTCCACGAGTCGGTGGTCAAGTGGACCTTTGCGCTGACTGCGTACCTCAGGGCCCGCCTGATGTTACGCGACACGTGCTGGTGCAGGGCGGGGACGGCACTCCGGGAAAAGTAGTGGCGGCTGGGGACGGAATAGCGAGGTGCGGCAGCCGCCATCAGGTCGCGGAAGGCCTGCGTCTCCACAAGCCTAAACGGCAAACATCTCCAGGGCCAGCAGTTTGGAGATGTGGCAGTTTAAGGCTTGGGCTTGGGGGTGACTCGAGGCGTACTTTCGCCTGCGGTCGAACGCCTGCGAGATGGACAGTTGATGGGACGAGGAGTGTGAAGGTGCAGGCGAAGAGCCGGGGGAAGGGGAGGCTGAAGGAGAAGGCCCCAAAGTAGCCGAGGCAGAGGCAGATGTGGAGGTGTCCTGGCTGGAGGTCTGGACCGCAGTGGCAGCACACAACAAAGGGGAAGAGGCAGTGGCAGCAGGACCGGGCGCAGGTTGTATTGCGTTTGCTCTCTCCCACTCAGCCCAGTGCTTGACTTCCAAGTGACGCCGCATGCCTGAGGTGGTCAGATTGCTCTTCTCAGAGCCCCTACTCAGTTTTGAGTGGCAGAGTGTGCAAACCGCGCTCAGTTTGTCATCCGCACAAACATTAAAAAATCTCCACACCACAGAAGTACGAGGCCTCGATGGGGGAGCTTCACGCGACTGCCCGCTGCCGGGAACAGCTTCGGCCGTGCTGGCTGTGGCCTCACTACTCTGTCTGGACTGTCCTCTGCCTCTGGACATCCCTCTGCCTGTGGACATCCCTCTGCCTGTGGACATCCCTCTGCCTCTGGACATCCCTCTGCCTATGGACATCCCTCTGCCTGTGGACATCCCTCTGCCTCTTGCTGCCTTTTTCGGTGCTGCGCAGACCACCACCTCTCCACTGCTTTCCCCGCTGGACATCACCCCTGGCCAAGTGGGGTCGGTCATTTCGTCATCCACCACCTCCCTCTTCCTCACTCTGCTCCTCCCTCCTGCCCACTGGACATTCCAACAGCCTCCCTTGATGGCAACTGCGTCTCATCATCATCATCGCTCATGATAACAGATGCTGGTTCAGGGTCCACATCAGCAGGAGATGGCGGAAAACTCAAGTGTTTGGGCATCACTACAAACAAATTCCTCTGCTAGCTCCTGGGATTCTTCCGGCACATCTGAAAAAGGACCCGAAAAGAGCTCCTGGGAGGGGTCAAGGGTGGGATGACTCTGTTGGCCAGGTGTGGAGGAAGGAGGGTCAGAGTGAGACTGTGTGGATGACTGGCTGGTGGACAACTGTGTGGAAGCGCTATCGGCTATCCATTGCACCACCTGTTCAACCTGCTCAGGCCTCAACAGCGGTGTAACTCACCCCCTGCTTAACTGTCCTATAAAGGCAGGGATTCCGGATAAGTGGGATCCTGGCTGACCCTCACCAGCACGCATTGTATCCACACTGGCTTCAACAAGGCCACCAACAGCATTTCCGCGCCCCCGTCCTCGTCCACGTCCGATTCCGCTAGCCCCCCTCCGCATTTTATTTTTTTTTTGGTTGCAAATACAATATTTTGCCTTCACAGCCGTGTACTAACAGTTCAGACGGTGTGTATGAACACTACGTATATACTATTATTATTTAGCAAGAGAACGCACAGTACAGTGGCCAATTAAAAGGCCTAAATATTGTATATTTCAAGGTACACAGCCGTGTACAAACTGCTCAGACGGTGGGTATTTACACCAGGTATGTGAAATAATTTAGCAAGAGAACGCACAGTACAGTGACCAATTAAAAGGCCTAGATATTGTATATTTCAAGGTACACAGCCGTGTACAAACTGCTCAGACGGTGGGTATTTACACCAGGTATGTGAAATAATTTAGCAAGAGAACGCACAGTACAGTGGCCAATTAAAAGGCCTAGATATTGTATATTTCAAGGTACACAGCCGTGTACTAACTGCTCAGACGGTGGGTATTTACACCAGGTATGTGAAATAATTTAGCAGAAGAACGCACAGTACAGTGGCCAATTAAAAGGCCTAGATATTGTATATTTCAAGGTACACAGCCGTGTACTAACTGTACAGACGGTGGGTATTTACACCAGGTATGTGAAATAATTTAGCAAGAGAACGCACAGTACAGTGGCCAGTTAAAAGGCCTAGATATTGTATATTTCAAGGTACACAGCCGTGTACTAACTGTACAGATGGTGGGTATTTACACCAGGTATGTGAAATAATTTAGCAAGAGAACGCACAGTACAGTGGCCAATTAAAAGGCCTAGATATTGTATATTTCAAGGTACACAGCCGTGTACTAACTGCTCAGACGGTGGGTATTTACACCAGGTATGTGAAATAATTTAGCAGAAGAACGCACAGTACAGTGGCCAATTAAAAGGCCTAGATATTGTATATTTCAAGGTACACAGCCGTGTACTAACTGTACAGACGGTGGGTATTTACACCAGGTATGTGAAATAATTTAGCAAGAGAACGCACAGTACAGTGGCCAGTTAAAAGGCCTAGATATTGTATATTTCAAGGTACACAGCCGTGTACTAACTGTACAGATGGTGGGTATTTACACCAGGTATGTGAAATAATTTAGCAAGAGAACGCACAGTACAGTGGCCAATTAAAAGGCCTAGATATTGTATATTTCAAGGTACACAGCCGTGTACTAACTGTACAGACGGTGGGTATTTACACCAGGTATGTGAAATAATTTAGCAAGAGAACGCACAGTATAGTGGCCAATTAAAAGGCCTAGATATTGTATATTTCAAGGTACACAGCCGTGTACAAACTGCTCAGACGGTGGGTATTTACACCAGGTATGTGAAATAATTTAGCAAGAGAACGCACAGTACAGTGGCCAATTAAAAGGCCTAGATATTGTATATTTTAAGGTACACAGCCGTGTACTAACTGTACAGACGGTGGGTATTTACACCAGGTATGTGAAATAATTTAGCAGAAGAACGCACAGTACAGTGGCCAGTTAAAAGGCCTAGATATTGTATATTTCAAGGTACACAGCCGTGTACTAACTGTACAGACGGTGGGTATTTACACCAGGTATGTGAAATAATTTAGCAAGAGAACGCACAGTACAGTGGCCAATTAAAAGGCCTAGATATTGTATATTTCAAGGTACACAGCCGTGTACTAACTGTTCAGACGGTGGGTATTTACACCTGGTATACAAAAAGGGTATTGCAGGCACACAGAACCCAGAACACTAGAGCCAAATAAACTGTATTTAAAAAAAAATAAAAATTCACAGCCGTATACTGCCAGATCAGATGGTGCATATACACACTAGTTATATAACAGGGTTTTGCAGCCAAAAAGAACGCAGAACAGTAGTGCCAAATATAGTTTGGTATGTAGCAGAGCACCTAATACACCACTAATGCCTCTCTCTGTCCCTACTCCAGCAGCTATCCCTGAATACGGCAGCCGTTCTCTGTAAAGTGTATCTTGTAGTAAAGCTATCACTGTACTGCACTATAGTAGCCCTGATAAGGGCTTTTAATCACGCTCCTGCCTGTCCAACTGCTAAAACCTGTCTGTCCCTTCTCCAGCCTCTGTCCCTGACTAAGTTCACGCAGCATATGCGTACGAGCAGGAAGAGCTGAGTTTTTAATATTCGAGGTCACATGGTTTTTCCAGCCAATCCATGTAGACGCTGTTTTCGCGCTGCCAGCGTGCTCAGCGTGCCTGTCATACCCCCCCTGCATGTTGATTGGTGGAAAAAGAGCGCCAGGGAAGGTGGGAGGGGAAACGAATTCTAAGTGCGCCATCGCCGTTATACTCGATTGAAATCGAGTATGCCGAATAGCGTAGTATTCGATCGAATACCGGCTCCATCGAACACTACTCGCTCATCTCTACTTATAAACTATGTTACTATTTTCCATATCTCTCTGTATATATGTATTGTTCTGTCTTTCTCACAAACATCACATGGCAGAGGATGCTCTTTCCACTGTGTGTTCCAGGAAAGAAAATCAGACATGGAAGAAGTGGGGTTCATAATTCAAAAACAGAGTCATTTCAGAGGCTGATATGCATCAGGTTAGTTTAAGTGTACCACATACACACCAATGCTATAGGAGTTGAAAAAACATTATATAACCAGAATTCCCCTTTATGCCACTGCTTAGAGCAACAGCATAGACATGACATTGGTAGGGCCAGGTGGGATTTTTGGCCTGTCAATCATTGGGGTAGTCCCTTGAGCAGAAGAGCAACTACTTGCTGTTCAAGGAGGCTGATTTATCTTAAATGAATTTGATTTGTCTGAATCGATGTGACGGGGAAGGAACGCGCTGCCGGTCTTCCGCATCTGTACAGGAGCGAGGACGTGGCTTCCGTTCGCGTCTCCATGAACGCGGTGAGGGGGGATGAGGAGTCAGCCACAGACACAGCCGGCGTTCTCGTTTCTGTAGCAACCCAAAGGATGGGAGGACCCGACAGCGCACGCTCTACAAGCACGGTCGGCGTCCCCCGTCCCCTGGGCAACTAGCAGCAGGGGAGCTGAGCACCGACGTACATGAGTCGGCCCTCAGGTGTAGGGAGGTTTATGATATGGGTCAAGTGATGCTGGCCACGTCACCTGACCCATTCTCTGGGACTATTTAAACAGGTAACCTGCTGGCCACAGGTTGCCCGTGATTGGTCTATTTACCGTAACCTGCATTTTGAGTACTACTGCGACTTCTGTGTTTGACCTCGGCTTTTGAACTTGACCTTGTCCTTGTTTATTCCCCTTGTATTGACGTTATCGCCTGGCTTCTGACCTCGGCTCGTTTTTTACTTCGCTTTTGTGCATTCCCTGGTATTGATGTGACCTCCTGGCTTTTGACCTCTGGTGATTTCTGCTTGTCTGTGTGTTCTGTCTTTGTCTATTGTTTTCTCCTGTTGTTCCCCTCCCTGTACGCCCCAGCACATACCTAGGCTAGGGACTGCCGTCCAGTTGTACACCGTTGCCTAGGACGGACCATGCAAGTAGGCAGGGTCAGTGGTGGGGTTGAGCTCCGGGCTGCACTTATCCCTGAATTGTGACAATCGGATTCAATTGTCACACAAACAGCTACAATCAAGACATTTTATAAAGTTGCTTGATTTTTTTATTTATGCATTGGAGAAAGTTTTTAAAAATAGCCATAGGGAGTCATTTATGTGGTGTAAAAAATTTGTAAAGTCATGGCAACTTCAACATTTTCATCAACGGCAACAGTTTTGCAAATTTTTGTGATCCTTTATGCTCAAAGAAATAAGAAAAAAGAACATAGAGCAGGTGCCACTATACAGATACATTTTATTGAATAACTCAGGGGCTATACAAATTTTTTAATTACATGCAATTGCAAAAGTATTCTTCAAAAAATATTTTTCATGGGACAACCCCTTTAAATGATAAATGACCCCCATAGTATTTAAACTACTGCTGGGCTCAGCAAGTAGATAAATTACATAAATAGTGTCCAATTTCAGGGTACAAGCGTATGGTAATGGTTTTAGTCTTGAAACCTTTTGTAATAGTTGGAAAAAGAATTGATAAGAAAAGAAAAATATATATTTTTAAAATACCTTTTCCTTAAATATATATTTTTAAATACGATATCCATCATCTAATGCACAAACGAAAGGTCTAAGGTGTCCTTGTAGGCTGGCTCAGAAATGAATCTGTTATTTGCAGTTAGATAGGTCCATTGCTACAACTTAAAAATTGCCTGGTAAGGAATAGGGATAAACACTCCGGTAATGAAGAGTTAAAAAGAGAAAAAATGAAACAGTGTGGTAAAACAGATTAATGACTTTTTCCTTAGCATGTCTTGTCATAGTAGTATTGTAGGAGTGGTGCAGTTTTGGAAACCAGCAGAGATTCAGCTTACAGATGTGGTCTACTGGCATACATATTGATGAAGTTTCTTCTTTAGGATCCATGCCCTTTTAAATATAGAACAGTGACTTGAAAGTTCTTTTAATAGCAAGCAATGATAATGTAAATCATAAGGTGTTCTTTATGCATTTGCTAAAGAAGGATGAATCATCCTCATTCTGCTCTTCACTTCTTGAAGGTCATTAGAATTAGTTTACTATATCAAACACAGTGTTGCAGCTAAATGTCATTCTGTGCAGAAAGCGCTAGTTGCATACAACTCATAATAATGTAAAAGAGAAGATTGTACATTTCATATTTGAATTCTGCTGATGAATAACTGATGTGGAGTAAAGATAGATTGAAAATATGAGACATTTTGTATCATTTCCATGGTATATGTAGCCTCCAAAGACTAGCACTTTTTAAAACCAGCTACGCATTTAGTATTCCATGGAAAGCATTTAATTTAGCCATTCACATGAGCATCCATATTGACCATATAGGTGACCATTCCATCAATTGGGCCTCTAGGTTCATTGAAGTAATCATTTTACTTGTTTTATTCCAAGGTAGGAGTAGAAATCTAACCAATTGTGGCTAAATGTTGTCATGTTAAAAAGAAATTAGTTTGTGAACCCGTATCTAGTCATCAACACAATAGATGGGTTACCTAAATGGGTGGTAACATTAAACGAATAATCAGTAACTAAAACTAAGACAAGATCAATATTCATTTAGAAATATGAAAATTTAGCAGCTGAATGGCATGCATGGGGTGATATAGTTCAGCACAGGATATTGGCAAAAAGTGTAGAGCCCCTTTGGTAAGGGAAATGATAACAGTTATCAATTTATTTATCTATAACCAGGAGGAATACTTAGGGGAACGGCAAAATGAAAACCCTTTTTTTTTAAAAAAGATACTCCAGAATTGGTGAATTTGCTAAAACAGACATTTCAGAAGATAAGACAGGTCCTCTTAAAAAAAAAAAAAAAAAACAGGAAAAAAATAAATAAAATGTGCTCAGTATATACAGCTGTATATCAAGTTGCTTCACTTACTTTTAGAGATTTTATAACTGTGATTTTCTTTTTCACAGGACTGTTTTATAAGTATCTTAAGTTACATGTATACAAGAATAAAGCAACCTTTGCAGTAATAATAAACAATGAAGATCATTTATAAAGCCTGTCAGTTTTCTTTGGACAGACTATATAACTATCTCATGACTGGAGTTATTGATGAGTTTCAAGGATTCCATTCGCTGCCAAATAGATCTTGGCTCCTCTCACTGCACGGTTGACTGAACTATTTTAATCTGGTACAAGAGTAAGTGTAATCTATCAAAGATATTCATTTGACTACACACACCGAATTCTTAGGGAATTTTGCTATTGCTTTATTAAAAAAAATTTTTATTCAAAAGTATATCTGTTTCCCAAGTGATAGGAGTTAAGGAGGGCTGTTTCTGAACTCAGCATTCATTCAAATTCTTGGTATTGTGTCTCTACAATGCAAGATACATCTGTATATGAGGCCATTTCCTTAGCTGTGAAATCTCCTTGACCTATATATGTAAATGAAATCTCTACCAGACAGAATAAAACAGTCTGTCTATCTTTAGGTATCTAACATTAAAGAAACTTAAATAATGAGTACAGATTTTAGCTAAACCAGACTCTCCTCTAAAAAGAAGAGACAGCCAACTCACTACAACTAAACAATATAAATGCAATAATACCAAAGATACAGTATGGACAAAATCACTGAAATTGGCAACTCTTAAAATGTAACTTTCAATAGTCCAGATTAAAATATCCATGCAGGATAAAATTAGCATCCCAATCAGTAGGGTTAATTGCTAAATGGGTACACTCCACATCTATGTACTTCAGGTACATTAGGGACATATGCCTATTCGTAATTTAAGTAATAAGTTATATCAGATATCAAGATAAATGTAGACCGACCACCTTGGGTCAGCTGACTCTTTTATCAGGTCAAAAGTGTCAATAAGATTCATGGTAGAGTCCATCTATATCTTCAGCCTTATCCGACATAGGTCAAATAATACATCATAAATATCTCAATAAAAAATGTCAAAAAATGTCAAACTGGTAGAATGAACCATGGAAGGGTATTGTGATAACTATTGCCACAAATTACCTAACTGTACTTGAGAATGAATATCTAAAGAGGTACAATCACTGAGCAATTAAAAAGTAATCATTAATAATCCAATAATCAGATAAAAATTAGACATGAATCTAACAACAGGAGGACTGTACCAACGGACCCAACCAACCCAACATGTTCTTATTCCGTTTGACTACGCAAACAGAATACGCAATCCCCACCCTCAATGGGACACCAGATATAAATACACAGGTGATCAATCTGTCCTCTCAGTCGTTAATTCATTCTGAAATGCTGATTTTAAATTGGGGCTGTTGTTTGTGGCATCTTCAGGCTTTAACCTAAGCCAAGAACCTCAATCTGTTTGCCAGAAAACTACGCTGGCGCAAACACTTTCAATTACAAAACAAAAAAGAAAGTCAAAATCTGAGTATACCGGTTGAGATTCTTGAAGATGTCAAATTACTTTATGGACTGGAGACTGAACCCAAGGGAATGGGTGCATTTACGGATCTGAAGAATAAGAGCAGTAAGATGCCCCTTAGGGTGACGTCTCATGTATTGACATCTTTCTTAACCATCCTGGAAGGGATCTCACAGTTGATTTCTTGCCATATTACTCTAACTGTAGCATTGAAGAAAGCAAATCCATCTTGAGTCTTGAAAATAACCAATCCATCACCATAAAATCCTTGAATAAAGGGAGAACACAGTGGTGATGGACATGCAGAGATATGTAGAGGTTTGTGACTTATTATAATATTAAAAGACAACGAGGGATAATTATTGTACACACAATCTTATATATCAGAAGGAACTCAAACATATATTATTGGTATCAAAATCTAAAAAAAACTGAGAGAAAGAGAAAGAAAGAGTTTGCTTTCCTATCCTCCAGCACCAATTACTGTAACCTTCTACTGTTTTCCCAAAAGCCACAGGAGAACTATTTCCCTTAGACATTGTCTGATAGTATAAGAGATTGGCAGTAGGGATGATCGATCTTTTGAAAAGTTCGGTACGGTTCGGCGAACTTTCGTGAAGTTCGGATTCGTACAAACCGAACCTAAAACAGTGGAACCAGCAGCAGTAATAGTACTGTATTGGACCCAGTACAGTTGAGAACAGACAATTGACGGAGGAGGAGGCGGCAGCACTTGATTGCACCCAGGCCAGTATAGTTGAGAAGAGACAATTGACGGAGGAGGAGGCGGCAGCACTTGATAGCACCCAGGCCAGTATAGTTGAGAAGAGACAATTGACGGAGGAGGAGGAAGCGGCAGCACTTGATTGCACCCAGGCCAGTATAGTTGAGAAGAGACAATTGACGGAGGAGGAGGCAGCAGCACTTGTATAGCACCCAGGCCAGTATAGTTGAAGAAGAGACAATTGACGGAGGAGGAGGCGGCAGCACTTGATAGCACCCAGGCCAGTATAGTTGAGAAGAGACAATTGACGGAGGAGGAGGCGGCAGCACTTGTATAGCACCCAGGCCAGTATAGTTGAGAAGAGACAATTGACGGAGGAGGAGGTGGCAGCACTTGTATAGCACCCAGGCCAGTATAGTTGAGAAGAGACAATTGACGGAGGAGGAGGAGGCGGCAGCACTTAATTGCACCCAGGCCAGTATAGTTGAGAAGAGACAATTAATGGAGGAGGAGGCGGCAGCACTTGTATAGCACCCAGGCCAGTATAGTTGAGAAGAGACAATTGACGGAGGAGGAGGCGGCAGCACTTGTATAGCACCCAGTCCAGTATAGTTGAGAAGAGACAATTGACGGAGGAGGAGGCAGCAGCACTTGTATAGCACCCAGGCCAGTATAGTTGAGAAGAGACAATTGACGGGAGGAGGAGGCGGCAGCACTTGTATAGCACCCAGGCCAGTATAGTTGAGAAGAGACAATTGACGGAGGAGGAGGCATCAGCACTTGTATAGCACCCAGGCCAGTATAGTTGAGAAGAGACAATTGACGGAGGAGGAGGCGGCAGCACTTGTATAGCACCCAGGCCAGTATAGTTGAGAAGACACAATTGACGGAGGAGGAGGTGGCAGCACTTGATAGCACCCAGGCCAGTATAGATGAGAAGAGGCAATTGATGGAGGAGGAGGCGGCAGCACTTGTATAGCACCCAGTCCAGTATAGTTGAGAAGAGACAATTGACGGAGGAGGAGGCGGCAGCACTTGTATAGCACCCAGTCCAGTATAGTTGAGAAGAGACAATTGACGGAGGAGGAGGCGGCAGCACTTGATAGCACCCAGGCCAGTATAGTTGAGAAGAGACAAGTTGAGGAGGCAGCTTCAGCAGCTCTTGATTGCACCCAGTATGTTTCCAAATAGACAATTGATGGTGGGGGCATTAGTAGGAGCAGTATTCTTTTGGACCCAGAAGGGCCTAGTACAGAGAACTGAAGTTGGAAGCTAAGAATATGCTTGTAAAAATCAGTTTTTATACATGACAAAATGTTGATGTAGAGTTCAGCACAGGACAGTCAACCTTAAAAAAAAAAACCCTGTAACATTACAGCTAGTCTAGTAGGATACGGATACGGTTAAATAGACAGCTAACCTCACCCACAGAATCCATGAGGTGAAGAAAGGACATTTAAAAAGGCACAGATTCAACAAGGCTTTATGCCAGTTCCATTATCCAAAAATACGTGCCCAATTTTCATGAAATGGACACCTTACTGGCACTTGCTTTACAAATTTATGCAACTACCCTGGTGTCAAACCTGTTGAATCTGGGCCTATGGCTGTTGGCGAGACATATATATATATATATATATATATATATATATATATATATATCTTTGTTACACCAGTTTGATGTGCTAACCGAGTGCAGCGCCCAACCCAATGGATGTATGCTTTTGTGTTTTTTTAGTGCTGTCACAAGCTGGCTCAAAGGTAACCTGTCATCTCGGAACCCCCCCTGAACTAGAGTAAGCGTTGTATAGTGTAAGTGATGCTGAATCCGAATATGTAAGCTTTATCTTCATACTCACTTCCATTCTGACGCTGTGCTCCCACAAACCTGCAGTAAAATGCACTCAGTGGACTCTTCTTTGAGTCCTCTCCATTATGTGAGTGAGCACCGGAGTCCACTGAGTGCATTTTACTGCAGGTTTGTGGGAGCACAGCGTCGGAATGAAAGTGAGTATGAAGATAAAACTTACATATTCAGATTCAGCATCACTTACACTATACAACACTTACTCTAGTTCAGGGGGTGTTTCGGAGATGACAGGTTCCCTTTAAAGGATAAGTCCGGGCAATTTATAAGTTTCTGGTTCAAGTAAGGGCACATAAAGTTATTAATTGCCTGGACTTATCTTTTAAAGTGGTTAGGGGAAAAACCCCTGATGGGGTATGGGAGTGACCTTCCCACCCTCTCTTTGGTCACTCCCAAAAAACCTCACCCTATGGGTACCTTGACATGGGGCTGCGGGTCTGCTGAGTAAAATCCACAGGGCATTTTTATACCGTTCACCAAACAGCGTTCAGTACTATGGTGCCGTCCGGACATACGCAGTTCTGCGCTGAACTGGGTATTTGCGTCCAGTCCCATAGTACTTAAGGTGGCATAAAATCAGCCAACGATGCGCTGTGGATTTTAGGCAGCAGAGAACCCAAAAAAAGCATCCCATTGTAAAGGCGCCCGTAAATAAGGCAAGTAAACCTGCCTTTCAGCAACTGTTTGTTGCTGTAACTAACTGTGGAGGTTTTTTATATCACAGTTGAAGGACAGCAGCCTCCGTGATATATACCCCATAGACAGCCTTATTCCATGCGTGACTGCATGAGAGGCGTGAAATCATTCGCACAGAGAAGAACCCCATCGGGATTTGCGGTGCGAGATTTTACTACTCTCATGATATCAACAAAATACCTCAAGAACAGTTAGTACCCACTCACAAAACGGTGAGTAGTGTTCCTTGGCACGGGTGCCAGGGATAGAGCCCCACGGCTATAGTTCACAAAAATGTGAAATCCCCACTTTGTGAAGCATAGTCATGGGGATTATTTTAGGGATGGTACTGTTCTTGGGGTATGGGTTGGACGGTGCAGCGGTGTGAGGCATTAAGCTGGTGTGGAGACGTTAAATGGCCAACACACCATGGGCATTAAATTTGGAGATGGGGTTCTGTTTATTTAAATGTATCCGAATTAAGTAGGGAATTTTTAAGGTGATTTTGTTTAATTTGGGGTCTAAGGGGGGAACATTACTTAATAAGTTAAATTACGGATTTTTACGTTGGACACATATTTGGGATATTAAGGTCAGTTTCTTGGACACACGGATTGCCATGCAAGACGGGTGACTGATGACTTAGTCATTCACATCAGGCAGGGGGGTGGTATAATCCGATGTAATCCAGGCACGATTCATCTTTACAAAAGTCAGCATCTCAACACTGTGGCAAGAGAGCCTCGTTCTTTGCGGTGTTATGATGTTACCCGCGACACTGAACACCCTCTCTGACGCAACTACTGGCTGGGCAGGACAGCAGAGCCAAAGAAAACTCTGCCAGTTGAGGACAAATGTCTAGTTTCTCTGCCCAGTACTGCACGGGGTCGGTGACACTTTGGGGCAGGGTACAATCCAGGTAGGCAGTGACCTGGTGGGTGAGCTCATGCTGGTCCACGCCATGAGTCCAGTGTTGTGTCCCCTCTTCAGCAGCTGGCTGCATGAAATCGCTCATCAGCGATTGGAGGCTGTAGGGACTTCTCACGCCTCCACTAGTGGTGGTGGTAGTGGAGTGCGCTGGTTCCCCCCGAGTGGATGTTGTCTGGGAACCTGGCTGGTCTTGCTGGTAAGTTGAGACCAACTGACTGGTGAGTAGGTCCCGGTAGTACCCCCAGTTTTGCCTCCCTCTCTGATGGCGGAAAAAATTCTGCCATTTTGCGGCGGAAGCGAGGGTCCACCAGGGTGGCCAGCCAGTATTGGTCCCTCTGGTGGATGTCCACAATCCGGCTGTCACTCCTGAGACACTCCCGCAGGCACCTTGCCATCTGCACCAAGGACAATGAGCGCCTCTCCTCTCCACTGTCCTCGGTATAGTTCCAGGGTCTGCTGGGGTCTTCCTCCGCTTCCTCTACCACCTCATCCTCATCTCCTCCTGTGATTGAGAGGCAGAGAAGCCAGGTGGCGGTGTGTGGAATGGCTGGGCGTAGACATCTTCCTCCTCCCCCTCACCCTCCATCTGCACTTCATCCATCTCTGGGCTCAAGGCGATGTTCAGCTTTGGAGTGGTGGCCTGGGAATCCTCGCTGATAATGCTTTTTAGCGCACTTTCCAGAACATGGACGAGTGGGATGATGTCGTTGATCCCATAGTCCTTCCTGCTCACAAACAAAGTCGCGTCCTCAAAAGGGATCAACAATTGGCAGATTTCACGCATCATCTGCCAGTGTGTGACTTGGAATTTGCAGTGTGGCGTGAAGCTGCCTGATTGCCCCATGAGGTAGTCTGTAACGGCTGACCTTTGCTTGTACAGGCAGTCCAGCATATGGAGGGCAGAATTCCAGCGTGTTGCCACATCGCAGATTAGCCAATGTTGGGGCAGACTGTGCTGTCTCTGGATCCTGAGCAGGGTGTTCCTTGCAGTGTAGGAGTGGCTGAAGTGTTTGCACACTCTGCGTGACATCCTCAGAAGTTCTTGTAGTGCAGGAAATGATCTAAGAAACCTGTGCACTATGAGGTTTATCACATGTGCCATACAAGGTGTATGACTCAGCCCTCCCTGCTGCACTGCAGAGACAATGTTCCTCCCATTGTCTGCTACCACACTTCCCACCGTTAGTTGACGTGGGGTCAGCCATTGATCGATTTCCTCACTGATGGTCCGGAGGAGCTCCTGCCCACTGTGGCTCCGTTCACCCAGGCTCACCAAATGGAGGACAGCCTGAGAGCGCCGGGCCTGACATCAGTGGTAAGAACTGGGGCAGGTTGGACTGCTGTCAAAGCAGCGGATGGTTGCAAGGTGGTGGTTGCTGACAGCCACGGGGGGTCTTGCTGCCTGTTGACTGCCACTGCTGCCTCAGGGTGCCCTCTCAGGACCAAGGCTTTGAGAGGGTGATCTCTGCCTGGTAGCTTGGCTTCTACCCCTCCCTCTTGTGCCTCGGTTCCTTGAAACAGTGGGATGTTGCTGCGTCGGTGGCACCTCTATTTCCTCCCCTGATGATGAGGATGATGCTGCTTGAGGGCGCCATGTCCGATCAGCGAAATCGTCATAAAACTCGGCACCACTGCTACTTTCCTCCGGTGGCTGGGACAGAATATCAGGTGTGGCACTGGATGCCCCTCCTTGGCTCTGTTGACTGCTTACAGCCAACACCTCCTCTGGAGTCTCACTACGTTCCACCCGCTGACTTTGGTGGACTTCCTCCTCCTCCTCCTCATCACTAAAAAGTGGTAGAGACTCCAAGTGCAGATCAAGGTTTGCCAAGAGTTCCCTGGCAGAAGGTGCCCCAAAGGTGAGTGGCATTCTAATAACAGGGGACAGGGCAGAGGACTCTCGCTGACCGTCCCATGTAAGGGTAGTGTCGGATGATCCAGCAGATGCTTGACTCCTCGTTTGGGAGCTTTGGGCGGTGGAACTGGAGGATTGGGTAAGGCTTCATTCACATCACCGTTAAGCCTTTCCGTTCTCATGCTCCGTTTAGGAGCAGGAGAACGGAAAGGACGGATTCGGCACATAACTGAGCCGAACGGAGCCTAAGGACCCCATAGACTATAATGGGGTCCGTTAGGTTACCGCTCAGAAGATGATTTTGGAGCGGAGACAAAAGTTGTGCATGCAGGACTTTTGTCTCCGCTTCAAAAATCATCTTCTGAGCGGAAACCTAACGGACCCCATTATAGTCTATGGGGTCCCTTAGGCTCCGTTCGGCTCAGTTATGTGCCGAATCCGTCCTTTCCGTTCTCCTGCTCCTAAACGGAGCATGAGAACGGAAAGGCTTAACGGTGATGTGAACGAGCCCTAAGCCAATCTAGAACCGCTGGCTGTGTGGTTCTTACTTGACCAGTGGCCATCAAGGGTAGCTGCACCCTGCTGCCCCGCCTTTTACCCCGGCTGCCACCGGGCCTGGTGCTGCCACTTCTCCTACCCTCACCGCCTGCTGTTGCACTCCTTGCCTGGGAAGTGCTGGAAGTAGGACGCTTGGACATATTTTGATTTGGGTGGGGGAAAATTAAATGATGTAATTTTTTTTATACTTTTTTAAACTTTATTTATATTTTTTAACTTTTTTAACTTTTTTTAATAACTTTTTTTAACTTTTTTTAAAACTTTGTTTGTAACTTTTTTTTTTTAGTTTTTTTTTAACTTTTTTTGTTGCGGCTAAACAGGGTTGACGGCACCCAGCTGAGCTGCAACGTGTAGCGTGTACGGTCACGGAACAGGAATGCTACCTGTCCTGACTCTTTTCTCTCACTATTTCTTTTTTTATCACCCTATCTCTCCCTAGATCTCACAATTTTTTTATTTATATGACTTTCTCTCCCTATCTCTACCTATCTTTTGCTTTCTCAGCCTCTTTCCCTATCTATAACCTTATCTTCTATATCTAGCTTTCTCTTCCTCTCTCCTGCTTCTCTCACTAACCCTTTATATTTCTTCTCTATCTCTCCCTGTATCTATCTATCTATATCTTTTCCCTCTCTATCTAAGATGGAGCTCCTCTCTCTCTGAAGTCTTGAGACGCACTGACAAGATGTCAGCGCGCTCAGACACTTCAGGGGCTGTGGGGTGACGTCACACATTTTTTTTTCACAGAAAACCAGGATACAAGGGATTATAGGAGTAATAATCCCTTGTATCCTGGTCTATTCTGTGAAAAAAGTACAGTTTTGCGCTATCGTTTTTTTTTTTTAACAGATTTGTTACGAACTTTTTAAAAGTTTGGTTCGGTGACGAACCGAACTTTTAGGAAAGTTCGTAACGAATCTGGTTTGTTACGGTTCGGTTTGCTCATCCCTAATTGGCAGTATTTCACAAAATTGTGGTATTTACAATTTTGAGACCATTTGTTCAGAGCCTCCTATCAAACACACGGGACACAGGGAACCTACTGTCTATATTAGAGCAGATTACAGTTGAAAAGGAGTTGTGGTTTGCATCTATTGATGTAGAAGCACTAGCACTTTACTTCTCAATCCCACATCAAGCCTGAGTCAGGGCTGTAGAACATTTCCTAAGCGCCAGAGGACAACAATATGGAGCACATAATGCATTTATTTTGGAGTTACTTCAATTTGTGGTTACCAGGAAATTTTTCCTTTTTAGCCGTCATCATTATGACCAGCTCAGAGACACCAGGATGGGTAGTTCTTGTGCCCCATAATATACTAACTTTGTCCTTGGCTGGTAGGAGGAAACTATCATTTTTAGTGAGACTCCCATACAGGGGACAACAGACATTGTGCTCTGGGCACGCTACATTGATGACATTTTTGTCATCTGGTGTATATCCAAATATAATTTCATTGACTTGGTGACACATCTTAACTCCAATTAAATCAACCTTACATTTATGATGGTGATCAAAAAGGATCACTTACCATTCTTAGACATTTCTATAATTAAAACTAATGGAGGTAATCTAGAGACTACAATTTATCACAAATCTACAGCTACAAACTCCCCATTGAGATTGAAGAGCAACCACCAATCTCCCCCGAAATAGGGTATACTCACAAGCTAATATTTTAATTTGAAACATAACTTTTCTTTATTTTAAAACATATTTTTTATTGAAACATTTAAGATAGTGTTACAATGATAAATCACTTAAAGGAACAAAGTCAAGTGCTTGTTTTACATATAAGATATAAGTATAGGAAAAACAATGTGTGAGAACACAACATGAATGTAAATAAAACAACTGGATAAGGATAATGAAAAGGGGGGGGTGGAGAGAGGGGTAGTAGAAAAGGGGGTCCCAATCTGCAGAGAAAATTCGTAAATGATGGATTACTTTCGTGTCATGATGAGAAACCATGGAATGTGCTCCAAGGACTCCAAATCTTGGTAAATTTATCTGTGCGTCTGGTCTGCCATCCTGCGATCTGTTTCATTCTGTAGATGTCATCACATTTTGCTAACTATAGTGTCAATGATGGAGACTTTTCCAACCTCCAAAATGAAGCAATGAGGATTCTGGCTGCGGCCAATAAGTGTGTTATCAACACTCTTGAGCAGGCTGAGCATGTAGTTTGATCAGTTAAACTTAATAAGCATAATTGTGGAGTGGGTTTGAGCAAAACCCTGCACACCGGTGAAAGAGCTTTGCACACCTCCCTCCAAAATGTCTGAATGGCCTCACTGAAGCATAACTTTTCTAATGAGCAGGAGTTAATTTACCAGTCCAACACTTTAAAAGCACACTTTCGAGAGTGTGGTTACCCCAATAAGGTTTACATACTTTATCTGAAAGAGCACTAAGGAAGGGTTACAGCAGGTCATCCGACTGAAAGGCACCTTTCATGTAACCTCCAAACAGTTTAGAAAAACTATATCCTGACATTGGGATATCCTGTTGATGAACTTTGACCTGCAGGAGGCTGTTGGCACCATGCCCATGATCACCTACAGAAGGGACAGCCATTATTTAACCCAGACATCACAAAGTATATAGCTGGAAAACCCTATAAAAAGCTGTTTTCAATGAGGGAGTTGTTGCATGTGTGGTAATGTCCAGAGAAGCAGTACTTTCCCTGGAAATGTTACAGGTCAGGCCTACCAAATTGTGGATTACACCTATTTCCACACTAAGGGAGTGATCTACAGTATAACATTGCATGTATGTGTGGCCAGGAATATGTGGGCGACACACCTATAGAGAATTTCACCTTCGCGTTGGGGAACATATTTGTGATATTCGTAATAAGTGAGACAATCCAGTAGTAAGACATGTCAATGAACAACATGAGGGGATCATCTCCATAATTAGATTGGTTATCGAGGCGGTGCACTGCTCAAAAAGAGAAGGGGGGATTTTGACAAACAGATCCTCCACAGAGAGACCTGGTGGATTTTTAAGATGAGGTTGTCCACCCCCCTTGGATTAAATGATCAGCTTAATTGTGGCTTTCCATAGTCCTCTTTTCTACTTACATATGTACCTCTTATCTACCTCTATGTGGTTCCTCACCTGGCATTAGTTTCACTATAGTTAGGATTAATCGACAATACAATGCCAGCGTCACGTGTTGGGCCTCCTAGAAATGCTGATACTGCATTGCTTGTCAGCCACCACCCCCTCTGTGACGTCTTCCTGCCTCTCTCCTCCCACTGCTGCCAATTGGTCAAGCGCCCTGTTGACGTCAGCAAGGGTCCTGAAAATGATTAATGACGGGTGGCATGGTTCTCTCAGGTATTGAAATTGGAAGTGCAGAGTCCCGTGCTTCTGACAGACATCAGAGCAGTACCATGTTTGTTGGTTAACCACATGCAGGTTCATAGCAGAGATAGAGACTGACACCTTAATTCACTTCCTACATAAGTATAAAATAAAGCTGTTTTGGTCACTGTAGCACTTAATCAGACTGCATTACCCCCAGTCCCCTGATAAATCTGGGTAAAAACAAACGTGTTAGAACAAGGGAAATTCTTCCACCTCGTAGGGTCTTTGTATCATCCCTTTAGGTAGGGACATGCAGGGCCTTTATTACAGGGAGAGGGGGGGGGGGGCAGACCTGACAGGGCTTTCTAGGGCAAATACTAAATATTCAGACTCAACCGCAAGTTTGCATCACACCTACATTCCACAACTTGAGTACTTCATTCCATATATTCACAATGATAAGATTGTTCCATCTTTTATGTTGTTGGGGTGGTATATGTATATATGTATATATCCCATATGGATGTTTATATTATACTTTGTTGTGCTGTGTTTTTTATTAAAAATTACATTTTCATTTCTCACTGATATATCTCTTTAGATATTTACTAGAGTTGAGCGAACATGCCCATCCGAGCCTGTTGCTCGTTCGAGCATTAGGGTATTCGTACATGCTCGATACTCGGACGAGAATCTCGTGATACTCGAGGAAATGGCATCTTCCTCTTCCTGCATGTTAGGCGCCTTTTTCTCAGCCAATCAACATGCAGGAGAGTCTTTGGTACCTCCTAGCATCATGTGGAACCCCTACAAGTAGATAGCAGAGATTGGCTGGCCAGATCAGATGACCTGGAAATATAAGAATCTGGTCCCGTGCTGCTCACCTCAGACGCCGCCTGGATGAGATTAGGGACAGAGCAGCTGTCTGTCAGGGAGAGTGTTAGGGCCTCAATTTAGATTTTGGTTAGGCAGGAATAATCCTCAAAGAACCCAACAGCCATTTTAAGGGCTACAAGTACCTTTTTTTGGTCTCCTCCTGGCTGCTGGCTGGGACTTGTAGTGCAGCTACTACCATCTTGGCTGCACACTGTGCACAACTACTGGTGGCAGAAAGGGGACAGCACGTGGTCCACACAGACCCCAAAGAAATTGCCCAAAGTCCTCTCAGTACTCATTTTTGCTACTGCTGTACCTTGGCTAGCTGGGATCTGTAGTACAGTCTAGGGAATACGTTTTTTCTCTCAGTTATATATACTACAGTGCAGTGAACAATTCTGTAGTGTGCTG
>ONZH01022935.1:0-34938 GCA_900303285.1 Rhinella marina
GTGCGCCGCATCTGTGCGCATTTCCGCAAGTCGACCACAGATGCTGCCACTCTCAGGGCAGCGCCGCCTACAACTACCCACTCACCGACTGTTGTGCGACGTGTCCACAACATGGAATTCGACATTAAACATGTTATCCAGAGTTTACCAGCAGCGCAGAGCGATTGTAGACTGCCAGATGTCAACTTCCACCAGAACTGGTAGTCAGGTCAGTCAGATTCCTCAAGTCTACAATGAGGAGTGGACATGGATGTCTGATATCTGCCAGGTGTTGAGCAACTTTGAGGAGTCAACACAGATGGTTAGCGGCGATGCCGCCATTATCAGCCTCACCATCCCGCTGCTTTGCCTGTTTAAAAATTCACTGCTCAGCATGAAGTCGGATGCTTTGCGCTTGTCACAAGAAACGGTGGAGGAAGATACGTCGCTTGATAGCCAGAGCACCCTCCGGTCTGTTTCTCAGCGCGTATCGGAGGAGGGGGATGAAGATGAGGAGGAAGAGGAGGAGAATGTCTGCGAGACAGAAGAGGGTACCAGTGCTCAGTCCTTCTTAACTCTTGAGCGTGTATGGGCTGAAGAGGAGGAGGAAATGGAGAGTCAGGCCAGTGAGGAGAGGGAATTCTTGCGTGTTGGGACCCTGGCACACATGGCAGACTTAATGTTAGGCTGCCTATCCCGTGACCCTCGTGTTAGAAGCATTTTTTCAAACACCGATTACTGGGTGTTCACTCTCCTGGACCCACGGTACAAGCAGAACCTTTCCACTCTCATCCCTGCATAGCAAAGGAGTCTGAGAGTGAATAGGTATCAACAGGCCCTGGTGCACAAGCTGAAACAATCCTTCCCATCTGACGCCGCTAGCCGAAGAGGGTATGGTTCTGTGGGCCAAGTAGCGGGGGAGAGGAGGCGAGCAGGCAGCTTGTCCAGCACTGGCAGGGAAACGCTCTCCAAGGCCTTTGCCAGTTTTATGTCACCCCAGCAAGACACTGTCACCTGTCCCCAGTCTAGGCAGAGTAGGGGGGGAGCTGTACAGAAAGATGGTGAGGGAGTACCTAGCTGACCATACCAACGTCCGTAGCAATCACTCTGCTCCATACAGCTACTGGGTTTCAAAGCTGGACACGTGGCCTGAACTGGCGCTGTATGCCTTTGAGATGCTGGCCTGCCCTGCCGCTAGCGTGCTGTCAGAGCGGGTATTCAGTGCAGCTGGTGGCGTCATCACCGATAAGCGTACACGCCTGTCAACTGACAGCAATGACAGGCTGATGCTTATTAAAATGAACAAAGCCTGGATTTCACCGGAATTCAAATCTCCTCCGGGGGAAAGCAGCTAAAGATTTAAATAACTTATGTATCCGATTCCTCTTCTCTACTCCTCCTACTCCTCGTCGTCTTTGCCTAACGCTGACCAAAAAAAAGCCATTTTTTAGAGGTCCAACTGGCACTCTTTTACCACAATTTTTCAGGAGGGCCCCCTACAGGCCCTCTCTTCAAACAATTTTTCCGGAGGTCAACCTACAGGCCCTCTCTCCAAACAATTTTTCCAGAGGTCCACCTACAGGCTCTCTCTCCAAACAATTTTTCCAGATGTCAACCTACAGGCCCTCTCTCTAAATAATTTTTCCGGAGGTCCACCTACAGGCTCTCTCTCCAAACAATTTTTCCAGAGGTCCACCTGCAGGCCCTCTCTCCAAACAATTTTTCCAGAGGTCCACCTACAGGCCCTCTCTCCAAACAATTTTTCCAGAGGTCCACCTACAGGCCCTCTCTCCAAACAATTTTTCCAGAGGTCCACCTACAGGCCCTCTCTCCAAACAATTTACGTCTTTTTCCTATCTTTCTCTATCTCCAAACTATTTTTCCAGATAGCTGCCATATATGGTATTAAACTGAGAAGAATACATAGAACACATGCCACACTTGATCGAGCTCATAATTGACAATTGTACCGGTTGATGCTAAATTTTTAAGTTGGGGTCCTGCGTTGTCATTCTAACTACATCCAGCTGTTGTCACCACCACACACGCTAGCCAAGGGGGCACTCCTCTGGCTCTTCCAGCTCAACCTCCTTCCCCCCAGCCTGCCCCCCACCTACAGGCCCTCTCTCCAAACAATTTACCCGGGTAGGGGACGTATTAGATATTGTACTGATTTTTTTTTTGGTTCTTCTTTTAATTGCCTCCTGCGATAGACGGGAATCGAACCCGGGTCAACTGCTTGGGAAGCAGCTATGCTCACCACTTTACCACCAACAGCCAAAGCAACTGATAAGAACAGATACTAAACTTGATGTCAGCCAACATTTTGACAATCGATAACCCGAAACGGGTCCGCCGTCGAGCCCAGCGTTCGGCCACCCTGAACATTTCACATACTCTGACCGAGTCTGACCCTGGGGCCGCTCATGTACTGCCCACTTGGCGGATGCTTCACCTCCTGCTACCTCAGTCTAACTCGGTCACTCTGTTGTCACCGCCATGCTGCGTCTGGCTAAATTTTTGGGTGGCTCACCTGCTACCTCATGTAACTTGGTCACTTGTTGGTGTCACCGCCATGCTGTGTCAGGCTTATGCCTGCATCGTGTGGCTGGGGATAGGAGAGCAGTGCCAGCATGGGTACGGGTGATGGACCTTCGTTGCACCTAGTTGGGTGCTTTCCTATATATTCCCACCATGCCAGCCATGGGTTGTACATTAACTAATAACAAGGAAAACAAATAAAATATTTTACAGAAGGGTCAACTACAGACACTCCTAAACAATTTTACATGAGGGAGTGTCTCCCCGTCTGCTATCGTGTTCGGTCAGGCTGTCAGTAGGTACACCACCTCTGTCGTCCGCAGAAGCGACCACTATGAGGAAGGCCACGGCGAGAACATCCCCTTTTCAATTGAGTGCAATTGTAGAATTGTAGGAGGATGACACTTTTCTTCCGCAGTGGATTCACTTTACCCTTTATCATTGCCAGACAACAGTTAGTGAAAAAGTAATTGGCAGTGATGAAGAAAATGTAACGGTGCAGTGGACCGTCTGTGACGCAAAACCTATATATTCCCACCATGCCAGCCATGGGTTGTACATTAACTAATAACAGGGAAAAAAAAATATTTTACAGGAGGGTCAACCGCAGACACTCCTAAACAATTTTACATGAGGGAGTGTCTCCCCGTCTGCCATCGTGTTCGGTCAGGCTGTCAGTAGGTACACCACCTCTGTCGTCCGCAGAAGCGGCCACTATGAGGAAGGCCACGGCGAGAACATCCCCTTTTCAATTGAGAGCAAGTGTAGAATTGTAGGAGGATGACACGTTTCTTCCGCAGTGGATTCACCTTACCCTTTATCATTGCCAGACAACAGTTAGTGAAAAAGTAATTGGCAATGATGAAGAAAATGTAACGGTGCAGTGGACCGTCTGTGACGCAAAACCTATATATTCCCACCATGCCAGCCATGGGTTGTACATTAACTAATAACAGAGAAAACAAATAAAATATTTTACAGAAGGGTCAACTACAGACACTCCTAAACAATTTTTTAGGAGGGTCAACTTCGGACACTCCAAAACAAATTTTTTGGAGGCTCGCCTACAGACATTTGACTGCTACCTCAATCTAACTTGGTCACTTGTTGGTGTCACTACGCTGTAACCATGAGGTGTCTGGCTTATGCCTGCGTCGTGGGGAGGGGATAGCACAGCAGTGCCAGCATGAGCAGTGGTGTCACCTGCAGGCGGTGATGGACCTTCATTGCACCTAGTTGGGTGCTTCCCTAACATGTGATGGGTATTTGCCTCACCTTTCTTGGTCTGGGTGAGCACAATTGCCATGAGGGTAACCACCAGGCTGTTGCCTGAGAATTTGGGGTAATGGTGGGATTAGGCAGCCTCAGAGGCATCCATGCATGCTGCCCCTGCTGTTTCCTGTCCATTTCCGTGGTGTTTCCATCATTTTCTGAGGTTTCCAGGTTTTCACCCAGCCTTCCCTAGGCAGAGCCTTGGTCCCCTGCAAAAATGCTCGTGTCTCCCATTGACTTCAATGGGGTTCGTTATTCGAAACGAGCACCCGAGCATCGGGAAAAGTTCGACTCGAATAACGAGCACCCGAGCATTTTAGTGCTCGCTCATCTCTAGTTAAGAAGATTCATCAGTAAGTTGTAATATTTCCAAAGGGGGTAGCGATAGGCTGGCTGGTGCCACAGCTGACATAGAGGCAAATGACACCATATACTCAAACAAGACTTAACCAACTAATTAATAAAAACTCAACACGTTTCTTTTGGAATAAATGGCTGCAATGCTTTATTATGGGTAACATGAATAAATTAATTAAAACCAATAAATAATTAAAATCCAATATCATAAATTAATGAACCATCAGAAATTCATATTAAAATACCGAAATCCACTCAGCAAGAGGTGAGTGATACAGGCCCTCTAATAAAGCAAAGCAACAAGAAAAAGCTGATAAAAAGGGAGGGCAGGCGGGGCGACGATCCAATCTTCTTAAACTGACCCAGAAACACCGCCAAGCTCTTCAATATAAAGGGAAATTCTTCCTGACACTAGCGGGACAACAAATCAGGAACATGAATTCTCCCTCAGCAACGGCATCTACCAATCAGAAGGCCATCTAGACGAGCCAGAATGGAACCAAAATAAACCAGATGACACCTGTTCACCACTTAATCTTTGAGGTAAATCTGAAAAATAAAGGCGGGAAAAGGAGGGGGGGGGGGAGGGGGGGAGAGCATCCTCTCTAAACTAAAAGTGTCATTGTCCCCATGTGTCCCCCAAGCGAAACGCTCTGGGGGGCCTATATACTCTGTTTGAAACGGCCAACATAACCCCCTCCCTGCCGTGGTCCTTAGGGACTGCAGTATGAGGGGGCTACTGATTGGGCCGCTGCTCTGCTAAAGGCAGGAGCCTGCTCAGGCTAAGTGTAAATGAAAATACACTGCAGTAGACTATACAGTATTCTACAGTGTATTGTAGAACCAACAGACCCACTGGATCTTCAAGAACCAAGTGGGTCTGGGTCAAAAAAATTTAAAAAATAAAAACACTAAGCATGTTTGGTATCGCCGCATCCGTAACAACCTGATCTATAAAAGGATCATGTTACTTTTACTGCACAGCGAGTGCCATAAAAAAAAATAAAAATCTATGATGGAATTGCAATTTTACCCACCTCACTTCCCAAAAAATGGTATAAAAAGTGATCAAGAAAGTCATATGTATCCATAATTAGTACTAATCCAACCGTCACCCCTATATAAAATAATCGTCCAAAAATTTTTTAAAAATATAGCTTTCAGAAAAATGGAGACACAAAAACATGATTTTATTTTTTTTTAAATGCTTTTATTGTGTAAAACCGAAATAAAATAAAAAATAGATATACAGTATTGTCACGGGGGAGACAAGGGAAGGTGTGCCCTGTACTTGAAACCCCCCTTCTTTCCCTACCTACTTGCCTCAAACGGCCCTAGGCGGCCGCGGACAACCACGAAGACGTTCCCTATACTGGGTAAGTGCAGAGGGAGGGAAAGGGAACACAGGGAGAGACAAAACACAGACGGAACAAACACAATGATAGAGTAGTCAGCAAGCCGGGTCAAACACAGGAGATAGCGTAAATACCAGGGGTCAAGAGAAGAGAGGTCCAAGTCCAAAGTCAGAGTCCAAATAGCAAATCCAAAACACAAGGTCGCACAAGCACTGATCAAAAGTATAAACTAATCACAGGCATCTGAGTGAGGCAGTTGCCATCTTTAAATAGCCCGCCCAGGATCATGTGATGTGGCCAGCATCACATGACCTGAGGCGGAGCAAGCTGTCCAAACAATATGTAAAGTAGCCATGTGGTGTGATCAGCACCACATGGCTAAACCCAAACAGAGAATTAACTCATGAAGTGCTGGCTGACAAGACCAGCACTTCAATTCCCTATTGCTCATCTCTAGGGGGGCGGAGAGGTCCGGCGATGTCGTGCAGAGGGAGCGCGACGCCGACCTCGCGTGACAGTACCCCCCCTTCACGAGGGGCCACCGGACCCTTACCAGCGGGAGCAGGCTTATCGGGATGCTGCAGATGGAACTTTCGGATGAGCGAGTCTGCATGCATCCTGGTCAACGGTACCCAAGACCTGTCCTCAGGACCGAACCCCTTCCAATGTACGAGGTACTGGAAGGAATTCCGGACCCTTCTCACATCCACAATTCTGGCAATCTCATGCTCCATTTGTCCTGCTACCTCAACCGGAGGAGGAGACTTTTCCTCAGGACCAACGGGAGCAACATAACGTTTGAGCAAAGACACATGAAAAACATTATGAACACGAAGGGAGTCGGGTAAACATAACCTAAAAGAAACCGGATTGATCACCTTGGTGATCCTGTAAGGACCAATGAAGCGAAGTGCAAACTTGTAGGATGGTACCCTCATGTTGAGATTTTTAGTCGATAACCATACCTTATCCCCAACCTTAAAATTCACACCCTTAGAACGTTTTCTATCAGCCTTAGCTTTTTGAACTCCTTGGGCCTTTTCCAGGTTCGACTGAACCTGTGCCCAAACTGTGCACAGTTCTTGAGAAAAATCATTGACCTCTGGGACAACCGACGCAGATGGGGATCAGGAGCCAAAGCGTGGATGAAAACCCATATTGCAGAAAAACGGCGACATCCCAGAGGATGAATTAACACGATTATTAATTGCAAATTCAGCCAGAGACAGGAATCTGGCCCACACATGCTGGTTATCAGAAACATAACATCTGAGATATTGCTCAACGGATTGGTTAAGACGTTCAGTCTGACCATTGGTCTCCGGATGAAAGGCTGATGAAAAGGACAAAGAGATACCAATCTTATTACAGAACGCCCTCCAGAACCTAGACACAAACTGTACTCCCCTATCAGAAACGATATTCTCAGGAACACCATGCAGTTTGACAATATTATCAATGAACACGGACGCCAAGACCTTCGCAGAGGGTAATTTACACAAAGGAATAAAATGACACATTTTAATCTGAATCTGTCAACCACCACAAATATCACGGTTTTACCCTCAGAGCACGGCAAATCCGTGATAAAGTCCATGGACAGATGTGACCAAGGTCTGCTAGGTATGGGTAAAGGATGTAACTCACCCATAGGTCGTGTCTTGGAATTCTTGGACCTGGCACAAGTGTTACACGCCGTTACAAAAGCCTGAACATCTCTGGAGATTGACGGCCACCAATACTGCCTAGAGACCAACTCCTTGGTGGCATTGATGCCAGGATGTCCACACAAAACAGAATTATGGCACTCACCCAGCAGTCGCAACCGCAAATGAGCCAGCACAAACAATTTGTCATTGAGGGTACCAGTGGGAGCAAGATGTTGTCCTGCCGAGATTTCAGAAGCGAGGTCAGATGAGGTAGCGGCCACGATGATATCAGCTGGCAGGATGGGCTCAGGAGGGACGTCAGGAGGCTGATACGCCTGGAAACTTCGGGATAAGGCATCGGCCTTAACGTTCTTGCTCCCGGGTCTGAAGGTAACACAAAAATCAAAACGAGTAAAGAACAAAGCCCACCTCGCCTGTCTAGGATTCAATCGCTTAGCCGATTCTAAAAACATTAAATTCTTATGATCCGTGAGGACCGTAATGCGGTGAACTGCCCCTTCTAAAAAATGACGCCATTCCTCAAATGCCCACTTGATTGCAAGTAACTCCCTATTACCAATGTCATAATTCCTCTCGGCAGGAGAGAACTTGCGGGAGAAGAAGGCGCATGGCATAAGATTAGTTAAGGTGGAAGACCCCTGGGACAGTACTGCCCCCACACCATCTTCAGATGCATCCACCTCAACTACAAAAGGCTTACTTTGATCAGGCTGGACCAACACAGGAGCATTAATAAAACACTGCTTTAACCTTTCAAAGGCCTCAATAGCTGCAGGGGGCCAATTGACCAGATCAGCCCCCTTGCGAGTCAAATCCGTAATGGGTTTGGCTACCACTGAAAAATTTTTGACAAATTTACGATAAAAATTAGCAAACCCCAGAAATCGCTGGAGCGCCTTCAAAGAGGAAGGTCGCACCCAATCCACAATGGCCTGTACTTTAACTGGGTCCATTTTGAAAGAAAAAGGGGTGAGAATGTATACCAAAAAGGCCACTTCCTGAACACCAAAGGTACACTTCTCCCCTTTAACGAACAACTTGTTTTCACGCAACACCTCCAGCACTTGCCTGGTGTGAGATACGTGACTTTCCCAGTCTGCAGAAAAAATCAGGATGTCATCAATATAGACAATTACAAATTTCCCAATAAATGGTCTAAAAATGTCATTGACAAAGTTTTGGAAAATTGCCGGAGCGTTACTTAACCCAAAAGGCATTACCAAGTACTCATAATGACCTTCCGGGGTATTAAAAGCAGTTTTCCATTCGTCCCCCTCACGAATCCTGATTAGGTTGTATGCCCCCTTCAAATCCAGCTTGGTGAACCAACAGGCCCCCTGGACCTGATTCAGCAAGTCAGGAATAAGGGGCAACGGGTATCTGTTTTTAACAGTGATTTTATTGAACTCCCTGTAATCGATACAGGGCCTCAATCCTCCATCCTTTTTACCAACAAAGAAAAAACCTGCCCCCATGGGAGAAACTGAAGGCCGGATGTGACCCTTGGCCAGACTCTCTTTGAGATAATCCCTCATGGACTGACGTTCAGGAGTAGAGAGATTATAAATGCGACCTTTGGGATATTTGGATCCCTCAATAAGGTCGATGGCGCAATCATATTGCCGGTGAGGAGGGAGGAACTCAGTCTCGGACATGGAAAAAACGTCCGAAAAATCACCGATATACTTGGGCAAGGAAAGAGACTCAGTGGTACCTCCAAACAGCAATACTGATTTACAACATTTGTCACAATTCATTCCCCATTTTTCCAATTCACCTAACGACCAGTTGATCACAGGGTTGTGGTCCTGTAACCATGGCAGACCTAAAACAAGGTCGGCAGGTAAATCCTTTAATACAAGGAAGGAACAAGTCTCGGTATGGGTAATTCCTACAGTTAATACAACCTCAGGAGTACAAAACTCCACTCTCCCATTATTCAATGGAGTGGAATCCAGTGCGATAATTTCAATCACCTCCCTTAAAGGAACTAGCGGAATCCCCACAGATTGTATAAAATCAAAATCAATAAAATTAATGGCAGAACCAGAATCAACAAAAGCCTTACCGGACCCCCTGAGTTGGTTGTACACAATGGTAATAATACTGTCCTCCTTACCACCGCTGGGGTTACCTTACTTCCGACAGAAAGCTCTCTAGAGGGCAGAAGTTTTGGGCATTGCTGGAGCCAGTGGTTCGTCTCACCGCAGTAGAAACAGGTTCCATTCAAGCGTCTCTGATCTCTCAAAGTTCCTCCCCACTGTATGGACTCCTCCGGGACCCTGGTAGAAGGTGGACTCAGAAGAGGGGATTCAGGCAGGACGACACCCTGAGGAATATCTGAACGTTCCCTCCGTCTCTCCCTCACTCGACGATCCAGTTTAATGGCTAATGTCATGGCCGCCTCTAGGGTGTCAGGAGTAGGGTAACTGACAAGTAAGTCCTTAAGATGGTCAGACAGCCCCACCCTAAACTGGCTTCTCAAAGCAGGGTCATTCCATCCAGAGGAAACACACCACTTTCTAAACTCAGCACAGTAATCCTCTACTGGACGGTTACCCTGCCGAATGTCTCTGAGCTGAGTCTCAGCTACAGAAGTCAAGTCAGGCTCCTCATATAATAGGCCTAAGGCCTGAAAAAATGCTTCCACAGACTGCAAGCTTGGGGAGTCAGGCGGTAAAGAAAAGGCCCATTCCTGCGGATCACCTTGCAGCAAGGAAATAATTATTCCTACCCGCTGCTGCTCGGCACCCGAGGAGTGAGGACGTAAACGAAAATACAATTTTACGCTCTCCTTAAAGGAACGGAAAGTTTTCCGGTTCCCCAAAAACCGATCCGGCAATTTAACATGAGGTTCCACAATGGGGTTAGATGTGGAGGGAGCCGCTACTAGTGCAGGTTGTAGCTGCTCCTGATGTAGGAGCCTCTCGGCCAGGTCCTGGATCATCTGCGCCATACCCTGAACCTGGTCCGTGAGCACCCGCAATTGCTCCATATGATACGGCCTGTGATTCTGTCACGGGGGAGACAAGGGAAGGTGTGCCCTGTACTTGAAACCCCCCTTCTTTCCCTACCTACTTGCCTCAAACGGCCCTAGGCGGCCGCGGACAACCACGAAGACGTTCCCTATACTGGGTAAGTGCAGAGGGAGGGAAAGGGAACACAGGGAGAGACAAAACACAGACGGAACAAACACAATGATAGAGTAGTCAGCAAGCCGGGTCAAACACAGGAGATAGCGTAAATACCAGGGGTCAAGAGAAGAGAGGTCCAAGTCCAAAGTCAGAGTCCAAATAGCAAATCCAAAACACAAGGTCGCACAAGCACTGATCAAAAGTATTAACTAATCACAGGCATCTGAGTGAGGCAGTTGCCATCTTTAAATAGCCCGCCCAGGATCATGTGATGTGGCCAGCATCACATGACCTGAGGCGGAGCAAGCTGTCCAAACAATATGTAAAGTAGCCATGTGGTGTGATCAGCACCACATGGCTAAACCCAAACAGAGAATTAACTCATGAAGTGCTGGCTGACAAGACCAGCACTTCAATTCCCTATTGCTCGTCTCTAGGGGGGCGGAGAGGTCCGGCGATGTCGTGCAGAGGGAGCGCGACGCCGACCTCGCGTGACAAGTATTAGGTGTCTGTGTCCATAAGAACCTGCTCTATAAAAATATCATGTGATCCAACCTGTCTTTGGAACACCGTACAATAATCGCTGCATCCATAACAACCTGTTCTATAAAAATATCACATGACTTCATCCTTCAGGTGAATACCGTAAAAAAAAAAATAACTGTGCCAAAACAACAAATTTTTACAATTTTTTTATTACAAAGTGTAATATTGAATGATCGAAAAATCATATGTACCCAAATATGGTACAAATAAAAACGACAACTCTTCCTGCAAAATGTGAAAGTAGCCTAATACAGCACATACCAGTGATGTCTCCTTTGATGTAGATGTTCTCTGCCCTCATCTTCTCCTTTCAGACCAGACCGCCATGATGATTTCTTTCAGCCATCTCTTCTCTCTACAGAACACCCTTTCCTGCCACCCCCAATACTGTGCCTGCTGTGCTCCCCAATACTATACTGCAGAAACAGTTCACCTGAAAATACTAGTACCACACAGATAGTTCTCCTTTCAGTAATTATTGGCACAGAGTACCCTAAAAAATAACCAAGCCCAGAAAATAGTGTCCCTGACACTAATAGTGTAAACATAATGTTCCCCAAAAATAATTATGCTAAGCTGATACTGTGCCAGGGAAGCCCCCGCAGTAATAGTGCTCTCCAAAGTCCCACCAATAAAAATAATTATCTGACACTTAGTAGTAATAGTGCTTCTACAGTAATAATGTCCCCACTTAGCCCCAGAAGTAATAATGCTCCCAAGTGCCCATACTAGTATAGTTTCCCATAGTCCCCCAATGTTAATAAATGACCTCCATAGTAATAATTCTCTTTATAATGTGCAACAGTAGAAAACAGTAGAAAATAATAACCTGTGAAAAAAAACCTGACTTTATAGTGCCCCCATATGTGACAGTATATAATGCCCCCCAGTAGATGCCCCATGGTGCTCCTTTCCCCCCATGTGTGCCAATATATAATTCTAATATATAGGACCCCCAGTAGATACCCCCATAGTGCTCCTCTCCTTCACTTCTCCATATTGCCCCCATGTGTGACTATATATAATGCACCCCCCAGTTGATGCCCCATAGTGCTCCTTTTCCCCCCTTCACCATAGTGCCCTCCCTACGTGTTCCAGTATATAATTCTAATATATAGGGCTCCCAGTAGATGCTCCCATAGTGCTCCTCCCATAGTTTATAATGACCCCTAGTAGATGCCCCGTAGTGCTCCCCTCCCCCTTCCTCATACTGGGAAACAGCATAGTGTAAATAAAAAAAAAAAATAAACACACATTTAAACGTGCCTCCATGCCAATGTCAAGGAGGTGATGGCAGCCTCTATCCAACGCTGTATGGCATCATTGCGCCGCCTGCACCGGTCTCTGATAGGCTGCAGGCCTAGTGCCTGTAGCCTATCAAAGGAACGGGGAAGGGGGACGCCTCTCCCCTGCCCCGCAGCAGCAATCATCTGTATCACGGATTCACGGGCGACCTCCGTCCAGTGCCCACTAAGTGCGTTGTCCCGCATGTCCCAGTTGTCGAAATGACGAGTGGTATATTATGTGTGGCCTAAAATGTCTCTGGTGTGTCACAGTGCTCCTACCTGAACACGGCTGAACCCCAGGCTTTGGCTCCGGTTGCAAATAAATAGGGTAAATAATTGAGGGATGTAGTAATAGATGAGTCCAGACCTTTTAATGGCATCCAACGCAGCTTTACTTAACCCCTTCACGCCCAGCGCCGTAATAGTACGGCGCTGTGTGAAGGGGCTTGACGCCCAGCGCCGTAGTACTACGGCGCGCTGATTGGGCGGGTGCAGGAGCTGCGCCTGCCCGATCAGCTGCAGGGGGCCAGCTGTTCCCAGTAGCTGGACCCCGTGCGGCGTATTAACCCTCAATGTACCGTGGTCAGCGCTGACCGCGGCACATGCGATGCGGGTGTGCTCAAGGAGAGTCTATCGGGTCCCCGCGCTGCTGTGACGGGGACCCGATGGCTTGAATGCCAGCCCGATGCCTTCCTTAGGCATCGTGGCTGCCATCCCTGCGAGCCTGTGAGATCCAGCCCCCTGGATCTCACAGGAAGCAGGCTGTAAGTATATTACCCTGAAGTATTGTAATACATTGTAAAGGGGATCAGACCCCTAAAAGTGAAAAAAAGTGACAAAAAAGTGAAAAAAATAAAGTTTTACAAAAAATAAGTTTCAAGTTAAAAAAGCGCACTTTTCCCAAAATAACGTTAAATTTGTAAAAAAGTAGACATATTAGGTATCGCCATGTCCGTATTGACCGTCTCTATAAAAATATCACATCATCCACCCCAACAGGTGAACGCAGTAAAAAAAAAGTGCCAAAACAGCCATTTTTTGGTCACCTTCCCTCACAAAAAGTGTAATAGCAGGCGATCAAAAAGGCGTATTTACCCCAAAATGGTACCAATCAAACCGTCATCTCGTCCCATAGACCTGTAGACCCTACCTGAGACAATTGCCCAAAAAATAAAAATATGGCTCTCAGAAAATGGCAACACAAAAAAAGATTTTATTCTGTTCAAAAATTCATTTACTGTGTAAAACTTAACAAAAATAAAAATAGACATATTGGGTATTGCCGCATCCGTAACAACCTTCTCTATAAAAATATCACATGATTTGCCCCTTCAGGTGAATGCTTTAAAAAAAAAATAATTTAAAAAAACTATGTCAAAACAGCCATTTTTTTCACCTTGACTTACAAAAAGTGTAATACCAAGTGATCAAAAAGTCTTATGTACCACAAAATGGTACCAATGAAAACGTCACCTCATCCTGCAAAAAATGAGCCCCCACATAAGACAATAACTCAAAAAATAAAAACCAATGGCACCCGCAAACCAATCCATTAAAATCTGTGCTGCAAAATCCATATGGCGCTCCTTCTGTTCTGAATCCTGCCATGTGCCCCCACAGCAGTTTGCTACCACATATGGGGTGTTGCCGTATTCAGGAGAAAATAAGTAACAAATTATTGGGTGCTTTTCTCCTGTTACCCCTTGTGAAAATGAAAAATTTGTGGCTAAAGCAACATTTTATTGGAAGAAATAAAAGTTTTCATTTTCACAGCCAAGTGTTTCCAAATTCCGTAAAACGCTTAGGGGGTTAAAGTGGTCAGTACCCCCCTTAATATATTCTTTGAAGGGTGTAGTTTCCAAGATAGGGTCACTTTTTGAGGGTTTACACTCTAGGGGTACGTCAGGATCTCTCAATTACAAAATGGTGCCTAAAAACCATTCTCGCAAAATCTGCCTCCAAAATCTGTATGGCGCTCATTTCCTTCTGACCACTGCCACGTGCCCATAGAGCAGTTTACCACCACATATGGGGTAATTTCTGTAAACTGCAGAATAAAAGCAATGTATATTGAGATTTAGTTTGCTGTTAACCCTTGCTGTGTTGCAAGAAAAAAAAATATTAACATGAATAATCTACCAAAAAAGTGAAATTTTGAAATTTCACCTCTATTTTCATTTAATTCTTGTGGAACACCTCATTTGAGGGGTATAGTTTCTAAAATGGGGTCATTTATGGGTGGTTTTCATTGCATAAGCCCCTCAAAATCACTTTATAACTAAATTGGTGCTCAAAAAATGGTTTGGGAAATTGTTGAAAATTTGAGAAATTGCTTCTAAACTTCTAAGCCCTCTAACTTCCTAAAAAAATAAAATGGCATTTAGAAAATGATTCCAACATAAAGTAGACATGGGGAATGTTAAGTAATAAATATTTTATGAGGTATCACTTTCTGTTTTAAAAGCAGAGAAATTGAAATTTTGAAAATTGTGAATTTTTCCAAATTTTTGGTAAATTTGGGATTTTTTCATAAATAAAGGTGAAAGTGAAGTACAATGTGTCAGAATGGCTTGGATAAGTAAAAGTGTTCCAATGTTATTACCACATAAAGTGACACGTCAGATTTGCAAAAAATGGCCTGGGCAGGAAGGTGAAAACAGGCCCTGTGCTGAAAGGGTTAAGTAGACTTGCATCCAAATAATAACAAGGCTTTATCTTGGCTTCTCTTCCAGCAAGTTTTAGCATATAAATTGGCAGGCAAAATCCTCTGCTATATCTCTGTAGCTCACTGCTGTACTAACAAACTTTCCTTAACTTTGATTTCTTCTGGATGGCTGCAGAGGCTGCACTTTTCTCCTAGGTTGGACTTGTATTATGCCAGGAAAACACCTCCTGGCTGCTGAGGCTGTATACCTCTGTCTTTCAGAGCTGAAGGTGCTCTGGCTGGCAGGGGCACGTCCAGTAAAACGTGCCCTGCACCCTGTTCCCCTAGCAGGGATGCTGCTACAACTAGTTCTAACTAGATCTTTACCCTCACTGCAGGAAGTGGGAACAGTCCACTTCCCTCCAGAACGGGGTTCAGAATGGCAATGGAAAGTTCCATTCTGATAAACTATACAATAGCTCTGCCTTTGTTGCTGCCACCTGCTGGTACACCAGGCACATTACATAGTAATAAACAGTTGCATAACATTACAGAGACATACACATTTTTGCAGGTCCTGGAATAAGATGCATAGAATGACATTATATTAGCAGACATAGATAGAAGCAGGGCGTAAAAGTGGTAACACCACTGTGGGGTGTTGCATATTGCCGTCCTGAGGGTGACAATGCAGATCAATATAGAGATGAGTGCTTCCACAATTGAAGTGCTCATCTCCCGCTGCCCTGCCAAGAGCTTTGAAACGCAGTACAGTAAGCAGTTTGGGCTGTATTAATCATGAAATGCTACAGAAGAATAGATGTGCATTTTATGAAGGAAATGCATAGGGGCACATTTATTAAACTGGTGTAAAGTAGAACTGGCAACCAATTAGATTCCACCTTTCGTGTATACTGAAACCAAGCATATCTAACTCATAGTATATAGAATTGTAGTAAATACCTGCAGAGGTATGTTTAGCAGTTCGGGCTGTATTAATTGCCTAATTCTGCAATTCATTTCTATGGGGATTTTTTTTATTTTTAACTCCTTAGTGACCACTCATACACCTTTTTATGGCGGTCACTTAGGGGCCTTAGGCTGGGTTTCACGGCAGCCCAGTGTAATCAGTCTCCCATGCAGCAGAGAGCGAGGACTCGGCTTTTACGTGAGAGCCACACTCATGCTTTAACAGCATGGACCAGCCGGAGCCATGATCTGGGTTGTTTAACACCTTACATGCTGCAGACAATGGCACTTTCCATATGTAAAAGGTTACAAAGGGAGCGGACTCGGCACCCCGTAAATAAGATTGTGGGGTGCCGATGCCTGTGCATGCAGGCCAGGGCCTAGTGTAGGCCTCAGGTCTTCCTCCAGCGTTTCCCAGCTGGTCCATGTAAGTATTGCATTGACATTAAAATACATTGCACTATAGGAATAGTGCAATGTAGTTTAGAAGTGATCAAAAGATCGCCTATTATACTTCTCTTGTGGGATTATTAAATGGTTAAAAAAAATATAAAAAAATAGCTTTTTTCCATTGAAAAAATGCTTTTCAATGGAAAAAAATTGGAAAAATAAAATCTTCTGCCCATATTTGGTAACGCCGCGTCTATAACAGCTCACACAACACAATTATCATGTAATTTATTATGTATGGTGAAGGCCGTAAAAAATGCCAGAATTGCGCAAAAGTATAAAAAATAAAAACTAGATTTATGAGTTAACTTTATTCTCTGGGTGAGTAAGATTAGAAAGATATCATATGTATGCCAAAAAATGAACGCCGCAAACGTTAAAATGTAAAAACTCAATGACATTGCTGTTTTTTTCCTATCCCTTTCCCAGTTAGGGTCCATTCACATACCCACGGACAAGATTAGGCATTTCTATAGTGCTGGGACATATCCGGTGAGCGTGTTTTGCAGATCCGCAAAACACATGTGAATGTGCTAATGGACCCTTAATAAAAGTTAACCAGTAAGTTATGTGTATCCCAAAATAACAACCTTAAAAACTTCACCTTGTCTCACAAAAAACAAGCCCTCGTACAGCTACATAGATGGAAATAAAAATTTATAGCTCTTAGAAGGCAATTTGAGCTGTATTAATTGCAGAATTCTGCCATTCATTTCTATGGGGAATTTTTCATTTGTCATTGAACATTTATTAAAATCGACAAATTTGATCGATTCCAGAAATACATAGCACAACACTCAGCACTGAGAGCTTCGAAATGCAGTTTGAACAGAGTCTGTACGTTAAACGATTCAGGCTGTATTAATCGCAGAATTCTGACATTCATTTCTAGGGGAAATGTTTAAAATTTTAAACATCAATTTATTAAAAAGGATAAATCCAATTAACTCCAAAAATACATAGTACACCTCTTAGCAATGAGAGCTTTGAATTGCAGTTTTAACGGAGTCTGTAAATTAAGCATTCCAGGCTGTATTAATTGCAGAAAACAAGAGAAGAAAAAATAAAATATAAGAATATGAGTAATAACAATACAATGCTTTTCAAGCACTATAACAAGATTTGCTTTTCCAGAAAGAAATACATAGGGGGAGACTTATCGCATCCCTTGTGCCTCTTTTTATGTCGCCCTCACCACTTTTCCAAAAGGGGGGTTGACAGGGCTAGGAAAAGAGTGTGGTCAACAGCCAAGACAAACTTATTGTATTTACACCAGTGAATGGGGGAGCAGAGAGGGACCTCTGGATGGCGATTATGCTGCTGCATGTGGTTCAATAGTGTGATTAAATATAAGATAACATATCACATATTGAATAATAAAAAGTAAATTAACCCTTTCAACCCCGGGCCTGTTTTCACCTTCCTGCCCAGGCCATTGTTTGCAAATCTGACATGTGTCACTTTATGTGGTAATAACTTTGGAACGCTTTTACTTATCCAGGCCATTCTGAGAATGTTTTCTCGTCACATATTGTGCTTCACGATAGTAGTAAATTTGTGGCAAAATATTTCATTTTTATTTATAAAAAAATACCAAATTAGCAAATTTCCAAATTTCAATTTCTATACTTTCAAAATACATAGTAATACCTCCAAAAATAGTTATTATTTTACATTCCCCATATGTCTACTTGTTAGCATCATTTTATAAATGTCATTTACTTTTTTAGGACGTTAGAGGGCTTAGAAGTTTAGAAGCCATTTTTCACATTTTCACCAAAATTTCCAAAACCCTTTTTTTAAGCACCAATTCAGAAATAAAGTGATTTTGAGGGGCTTAACTAATGAAACCCACCCATAAATGACCCCATTTTAGAAACTACACCCCTCAAATTATAAAAAACTGATGTTACAAACTTTGTTAACCCTTGAGGTGTTCCACAAGAATTAAAGGAAAATGGAGGTGAAATTTCAAAATTTCACTTTTTTGGTAGATTACTCATGTTAATAATTTTTTTTTCTTGCAACACAGCAAGGGTTAACAGCAAAATAAACCTCAATATACATTTCTCTGATTCTGCAGTTTACAGAAATGTGGCAGTGGTCAGAAGTAAAGGAGCACCATATGGATTTTGGAGGCAGATTTTGCTAGAATAGTTTTTAGGAACCATTTTGTAATTGAGAGACCCTGACGTACCCCTACAGTGGAAACCCTCAAAAAGTGACCTCATTTTGGAAACTACACCCTTCAACGAATATATTAAGAGGGGTACTGGCCACTTTGACCCCCTAAGTGTTTTACGGAATTTGGAAACACTTGGCTGTGAAAATGAAAAATTTCCTTTCTTCCAATAAAATGTTTCTTTAGCCCCAAATATTTTATTTTCATAAGGGGTAACAGGAGAAAAGCACCCTATAATTTGTTCCCCATTTTCTCCTGAATACGGCAACACCCCATATGTTGCGGTAAACTGATGTGGGGGCACATGGCAGGACTCAGAAGGAGCGCAATATGGATTTTACAACACAGATTTTGTTGGAATGGTTTGCAGGAGCCACAGATTTGTATTTTTTTGAGTTATTGTCTTATGTGGGGGCTCATTTTTTGCGGGATGAGCTGATGTTTTCATTGGTACCATTTTGGGGTACATAAGACTTTTTGATCGCTTGGTATTACACTTTTTGTGAGTCAAGATGAAAAAATAGCTGTTTTGGCATGGTTTTTTTAAATTTTCTTTTTACAGCATTCACCAGAGGGGGCAAATCATGTGATATTTTTATAGAGCAGGTTGTTACAGATGCGGAAATACCCAATATACAGAATAAAATCTTTTTTTTGTGTTGTTATTTTCAGAGAGCATATTTTTTTTTATTTTTTGGGCGATTGTCTCAGGTAGGGTCTAGATTTCTGCGGGACGAAATGACGGTTTGATTGGTACCATTTTGGGGTAAATACGCCTTTTTGATCGTGTGGTATTACACTTTTTGTGAGGCAAGGTGAAAAAAATGGCTGTTATGGCATAGCTTTTTAAAATCTTTTTTTACAGAATTTGCCTGGGGGGCTATCTCATGTAATATTTTTATAGAGCAGGTTGTTATGGATGCAGAAATACCCAATATGTCTAACATTTTTATTTTTGGAAAGTTTTACACATTAGATGCATATTTGAACAGAATAAAATCTTTTTTTTTGTGTTGTTATTTTCAGAGAGCCATATTTTTTTTATTTTTCGGGCGATTGTCTCAGGTAGGATATCATTTTTGCGGGACAAGATGACTGTTTGATTGGTACCATTTTGGGTTAAATACGCCTGTTTGATCGCCTGACACTACAATTTTTCTGAGGCAAGAGGGAAAAAATGGTTGTTTTGGCATAGTTTTTTTTTTTTTTTTTTTGCAGAATTCACCTGGGGGCCATCTTATATCTCTTAAATACGCCTTTTTGATCACCTGCTATTACACTTTTTGTAAGGGAAGGTGACCAAAAAATGGCTGTTTTGGCACTGTTTTTTTTTTGTTTTTTTTTTACTGCGTTCACCTGTTGGGGTGGATGATGTGATATTGTTATAGAGCCGGTCGATACAGACGCGGCGATACCTAATATGTATACTTTTCTTTTTTTCCCCCTTTTTTTACAATTTTTTTTTACTTTATTTTGGGAAAAGTGTGCTTTATTGTTTTTTTTACTTGAAACTTTTATTTTTTGTAAAACTTTAATTTTTTTTTACTTTTTTCCCTTTTTTTTTACTTTATTTAACTTATGGGGGTCTGATCCCCTTTACAATGCATTACAATACTCAATGTAATACACTTACAGCCTGCTTCCTGTGTGATCCAGGGTGCTGGATCGCACAGGCACACAGGGATAGCAGCCACGGGCTGCTATCCAAGCCATCGGGTCCCCGTCACAGCAGCGCGGGGACCCGATGGCCCTCCCGCTCGCCATCGTGACATGCCGCACGCTTCATGTGCCGTGGTCAGCGCTGTGATGCGGGGTGCACATGGCCGGTGCCTGTGTATTAAGATAAATCAAGATATGAGCAGCTAAAGCATCCCTTCCCATCTTCAGTCTGGTTTGCTTTTGGCACTTGCAGGAGCAGAGTTGGGCACTTGGGAGCTGTTTTCTAGCAAAATAAAAGTGTTTTTCCTAGACATGGAACAAAGGCACAAAGTGCACACAGGGATGTTTGGGATGTGTCTGCAATCTTCTGTGGGGCAGTGCTCTTAGTTATATTGGTGAAAAACAAGTGACAGACTCCCTTTGAAGGGGTTGTCTCGCTTCAGTAAGTGGCATTTATCATGAAGAGAAAGTTAATACAAGCCACTCACTAATATATTGTTTTTATCCATATTGCTTCCTTTGCTGGCTGGATTCCTTTTTCTATCACATTATACATTGCTCATTTCCATGGTCACAGACCATCGTGCAATCCATCAGTGGTGGTCGTGCTTGCATATAGGAAAAAGCACTAGCCTTTGTGCGTTCCCATGGCCCCGGACACCAGAGAGGCTGATGCTTTTTCATATAGTGTGCAAGCACGACCACCACTGATGGATTGCAGGGTGGTCTGTAACCATGGAAATGAGCAGTGTATAATGTGATGGAAAAATGAATCCAGCCAGCAAAGGAAGCAATATGGATAATAACAATATATTAGTAAGTGGCTTGTATTAACTTTCTCTACATGATAATTGCAACTTACTGAAGTGAGACAACCCCTTTAAACCTCCATGATGTATAGGTTCGCCATGGCTGCAAACTGTCACCATGTCTACATGTTTGGTATTGCAGCGTCTGTAACAACCTGATCTATAAAAGGATCACATTACTTTTCCCGTATGGTGAACAAGGGTATAAAAAGTGATCAAAAAAGTGTACTCCAAAATAGTATCAGTCACCTCATCCCACAAAAAATGAGTCCCTACGTAAGACAATCACCCAAAAAATAAATAAATAAATAAATTGGAGACAGATTCAGAAAATGGAGACACATTGCTTAAAACAGAAACCAGGATGGATCCATTATGCTGCCCATACCATAGACTTGTAGTATGATGGAATGCAAAATGGAAGCCTTCAAAAGGCATTCCGTTTTGTTTTCGCTCATAATAGAAGTCTATGGGCAATCATAACAGATCCGTCTGGTTTCCGGTATGCAGATCAGAAAAAAAGTCCTGTCGACAGGACTTTGTTTTCCGTCTTGCATAATGAGAACCAGACAGATCCGTTATGATTGCCCATAGACTTCTATTATGACTGATCAAAGGGGAATACCTCTTAAAGGCTTCTGTTTTGACTTCCGGCTTATGGGTTCTGTTATTTTCCATTATAACAGAAAACAATGACGGAAACCATAACAGTGGTGTGAAGAAGCCCTTACTGTTATAAGACACTTAATCAATCTGTTAATTGGGTCTGTGACACAAAGCAGTTTTGGGTGTCATAACATCACATTTTCATCCATCTATTATAGGAGGTTTAATCAGTCTGTTAATTGTGCTTGTGACACAAAGCAATGTTTTCCTTTTAATAACACCGCATTTTCATCCGTCTAACTGTAATAGGACATTTAGTCAGTCTGTTAATTGTATCAGTGACCTATAGCCATTTTTTGAGGTGACCATAAAAAAAAAAAAATGAGAGGAGCTAGGGGACTGTGGTCATGGTGCTGCTGGTGTTTGTGCTACGCACCCAAATGAAACACCTTTCTCCAGTGCACGCAGGAGGAGGTTCTGTGTCATTTTGTAGGCCCGAATTCCGCTCTACAAATGGTGAGGCCAGAACAAGTAGAGGCAGTAGCAGATTGGATGGCCTAGAGTGCCTCCAGTTCCCTCACATTGTCTCCCATCCGGTCCCCTGCTGAAAGTGCAGAGTTGGCACCGGCAACCCACGGGCATCCGTCTTCCACCTGAACCCCGTGCACATCAGCCAAGCTGTCTGAACCCCAAGTCATGCAGCAGTCACTTATGCTTTTTAATGTCACTGCTGGTGGTCATTTCGTTGGCCATCCACCTACAGTAGCTCTGCCCCAGAAGTGGAAGAAATTAAATGCAATGATGCCCAACCACTTATGTTTGAGGATAAGGACACGGGAGGACCGCCGCAGTGAGTCTCTGATGATGATGATGATGATGAAACACAGGTGTCAACTGCTGCGGCACTGTGCAGACCGGCCAGGTGAATGTGGAGCATGATGAGGTCCAAGACCTCACATGGCATCCAGGTCAACAGAGTGACATGTGCAGTTCGGAGGAAGAGGAGGGGGTCACGCAGCGCCAGCCGCACAACAAAAGAGGAAGCAGGGTGCAAAAGCAGAGGGGCCGCCCCCCAGCCAGTAGGCCTGCTACTGTCCAACGCGTCAAAGGACAGAACACACCAAAGTCAGCTCAAAGGAGTTCCCTGGCGTGACAGTTCTTCGGGCAATGTGCTGATGACAAGACTTGGGTGGTTGGTAATCTGTGCAGTCAGAGCCAGAAGTGGGGCATAAATGTTCACCACCTGCATGACCAAGCATCTAACTGCAAAGCATGAGCTTCAGTGGAGTAGACACCTTAAAAAGCACAAAAGATCAGAGGCTCTTCCTGCTCCCTCTTTTTCTGTGGTTTCAGCCTGTCACTCCCCCTCTGGAGCATCAGGGTTTCCTGGCACCCCTTAAAGTGAGGATATGAAAGCAACACCACCAACCACCACCAGTGTCACTGAGGATCTCCACACTGTCCCATGGAAGCGTTCAGTTGTCCATCCCCTAAACACTGGATAAAAAGAGGAAGTACCCACCAGTGAGCCCTGGCCCTGAATGCCAGCATTTACAAATTCCTGGCATTTGAAATGCTGCCATTCTGTCTGGTGGAGAAAGACAGTTTTAGAAAATTAATGAAGGTGGCTGTCCTACGCTGTGTGATTCCTAGCTGCCACTACTTTTCCAGGCGGGCCATACCTGCATGAACAAGTGGTGGAAAAAATCAGGTGTGCGCTGTGCAACGCCATCAGTGGCAAGATCCACATAACCAGCGATACATGGACCAGTAAGCATGGGCAGGGACATTATATCTCCCTAACTGCCCGACTTGGTAAATGTAGTGGCGGCTGGGCCCGAGGCGGAAAGTGGTTTGGTGCACGCCCTACTGCCACTGATGATTGCTGGACGTTTCCTGTGCCTCCTCCTAATCCGCTTCCTCCTTCTGTTCCTCCTCTACCGCCTCCTCATCACGTCAGCACAACACCTGCACCACCAACTTCAGCCCAGCCAGGGGGAAATGACAGCAGGCTGTTCTGAAACTCGTATGTTTGTGGGGAAAAACCTCACACAATGTAGGAGCTGTGGGCGGGCATGGAAGAACAGACCAATGAGTGGTTGGTGCTATTGAGTCTCAAGCCCGGCCTGGTGGTGTGTGACAATGGGTGAACTCTTGTAGCAGCTCTGGACCTAGCCATTTTGAAGCACATCCTTTGCCTGACGCATGTGCTAAATTTGGTGGTGCAGAGGTTCCTGAAAAATTACCCTGATATGTAAGATCTGCTGCAAAAAGTGAGGGCCATTTGTGTGCGCTTTAGGCGTTCTCACCCTGCTGCTCGCTAGTCTGCGCTGCAGTGTAACGTCTGCTTTCCCGCTCACCACCTCATATGCGACATACCCACAAGGTGGAACTCCAACTTGCACATGCTGGAGAAAGTGTACAAGCAGCAGCAGACGATAGTGGAGTTTCAGCTGCAGCACGCATGGGTGAGTCACTCTGCGGAACAGCACCACTTCACCACCAGTGAGTGGGCCTCAATGTGTGATGCGTGTGGCATGTTGCGCTGTTTCAAGTACTCCACCAACATGGCTTGCACCAATGACACTGTCCTCAGTGTTGCCTCCTTGAAAAAATACTTTAGATGATGATAGATAAGGATGTGGCACAGGAGGAAGAAGAGCGACCATTCCCACGGTTATCAGGAAAGTTGTCCACGCTCAGAGGGTGGGTTCCTGCACCAACAGCGACCAGATACACAACTGTCCAGCAAGGGCACAGTTTTGGAGGGTAAGGAGGAGGATGATTATAAGGAGGACGATTTGCGTTCACAGCAGGGTGGGACCCAAATCAGCTCACGGGCAAGCAATACCCGCTGAGGTGTTCTGATTACTGGGTGGCCACCATGCTAAATCCCCGCTGCAAGGACAATGTGCCATCCTTAGTTCTGTGACTGGAGTGGGATCAGAAGATGTGCAAGTACAACTGCATGCTGGTATACGCACTACTAACTGCATTCCCACCTGACAGTGGGGGCTCCATGGATGCACTAGGCGGAGGAGGAGGAAGTTGCCAACGTAGTTGGGGTACCGCCAGCACCTCAGAAGGGTGGGTGTGCATAGCCAAAATGTGGAAAAGCTTTGTTAGCACGCCACAACATCCAGCACACCATCTGACACGTCTTAGTAGGAGGCCGCGTTTCAGCAACTTGGTGGAACAGTGCATGTGCACACATCTGAATGTGCTGACTGATCAGTCTGCCCTATTTAACTTCTGAGTCTCCACATGGCCTGAGCATGCCCTTTACCACATTGGAGGTGCTGGCCTGCCCTGCGGCAGGTGTATTGTCCGAATGTGTGTTTAGCATGGCAGGGGGGTGATTGTGGACAGGCGTATTCACCTGTCCACAGCAAACGTGGACAAACTCACATTCATTAAAATGAACCAGGCATGGATCCCACAGGATTTGCCCGTGCCTTGGGTAGAGTAGAAAGGTACACTGGCCGCATCCTGCCATTGTCATACCTCAGCGCAGTTTGCAAATTCTCTTTGCTATTTCCCAATGTTTGGGGGCCTCCACAAACCAAAAAACAAACAAAAAAAAATAGTAAGAAAAAAAAATTCTTGGCTATCTCCTCCGCCAACATAGTCATGTCCACCTGCACCGCCACATACACCTCCTCCTATACTCGGACCTCCACCTCCTGCCTAAAGATTACTAGTTTGGCAGAGTAGAGAAGTATACCGGCTAATGGTCACACAAAGAATTGACAGACACATTTAGAAAACAAAATGGAAACAGTGTCAGCTTCTTCCCCCACCTCTTCTTCCTACACCACCATATTCACTTTCTCCTCCACTACTCGGACCTCCACCTCCTGGTTCAAGATTATTATTATTTGTTATATTGGCTGAGTAGAGAAGTATACCAGCCACACGCTAAAAAATGGCTATAGGTCACAAACAGAATTAACAGACAAATCCAAGGAAAGAAAAAAGAAACCCCTCAAACAGTATTGGCGTCTTCCTCCGCCTCTTCCACCTAAACCGCCACATCCACAGCCTCCTCAACTTCCTGCTCCACTTAGGCTACTTTCACACTTGCGTTGTTAATTCAGGTACTGAGATCCGGCAGAGGATCTCTATACCTGAATTAAACTGATCCGTTTTGATTTTGCACATCAGGATGCATCAGTTCAGTTAGGATGCAGTTGTGTGAAATCAAAACTGAAGAAAACTGATCAGGCACTAAATACATTGAAAGTCAATGGGTGACGGATCCGTTTTTTTAGTCTCCTAAAAAAACGGATCCGTCACCATTGACTTACATTGGTTTCAGTACCTGATCAGTTTCTTTCAGTTTTTATGACCGGACACAAAATTACAGCTTGCTGCGGTTTTGTGTCCGGTCACAAAACTGAAAGCTGCCTGAACTGAAGACATCCTGATGCATCCTGAACGGATCTCTTTCCATTCAGAATGCATGGGGACAAAACTGATCAGTTTTTTTCCGGTATTGAGATCCTCTGCCTGATCTCCATACCGGAAAACAACAACGCAAGTGTGAAAGTAGCCTTATACCTCTGCCTCCTGGTTCAAGATTTTAATGTATTCTATCTTATTTTAAGTAATTTCTCTAACCACATTTGTTTGCAGGGCAATTGTACTGCTCTTAGCCCCATTTTGGATCCTTTTCCAGCCCTCTAGCGCTTTTTCTGACTTTTTTTTACAGCCATTTTTTAGCCCCAAAGTTCGGGTCACCATTGACTCCAATGGGGTTTGGTGTTCAGGGTCAAGTTCGGAACCCTAATCGAACTTTGAAACAAAGTTTGGCTGAACCGATCAAACCCAAACATCCACCGGTCCCTTTATCACTAGTCACGTTGAGTTCCCGGGCTTCTTACTTTCACTTACGTGCAGCCGTCATTTTAGGAAAATTGATACATTACCACGAAGCGCGAGGAAATTCAGATTTGTGCTGAATCAAATTATTCCTAAACTTCGGACCGAGTTCTACTTCAGATGCTTTGATTCGTTCATCACTAATTATAATGTAGCCTTTGCCTTTATGCCTTTTATCAATGGTAATATAACTTAATTTTTTTACCTAGATTTGAGTTCATGCCAGAGGCCAGAGAGAAGAGTAGAAGCAGAACTGCAGGGTGACTGGGAAGCTGAGTCATATCCTGAACATACTCGAGCAGTTTTCCAATGCCGACCTGGATATACTCGCCTTGGATTGATTAGGATGATTTGCTTAAAAGGCAAATGGGAAACATATTCAAGAGGTCAATGCAGAAGTAAGTATTCCTGTCTAACACAACATATATATGTTTCGTATTAAAAATGTATATACACTACTCACAAAAAGTTAGGGATATTTGGCTTTAAGGTGAAAACTGAAAACAGAGCACCGAAAGTTATCGAGGGCGCACTGCTCATGTACAGCCACCCTCCATTCATCACTGTGGGGCCGCCGAAAAAACTGGGGCTGGCTCAGCTTTTTCCGTTGGCACCATAGAAATGAATGGGAGCTGTGGCCGGGAAAGCTCGGTGATCACCCATTCACTACTATGAGGAGACCGCTTGGTAAAACCCGGGTTCCTAGGGGTCCTAGCGATATCCCCTCATTGTCTCAGATGGGAATACACCTTTAAGTAGTAGCATGCAATGGTGATTTCCTCATCTCAGTTTATTGAAACAAAGGCCAACAACAGTGGTGGGTATACCCCCACAAAAAATTTCAATATCTCAATACCTTTTCATGTGGCTTTGAACATCAATTACAGCTTGACAATGACATATCATGCTGTTCACAAGTTTACTTATTGTCTGCTGGATCATGGCAACCCACTCTTTTGAAGGGCGGCCCTCAGGTCATTGATGTTCTGGGGTGCAGAGTTACCAGCCTCTACACTGCAACTCAGCTGATCCCATAGGTTTTCAATGGGATTTAGGTCTGGAGAAAGTGCAGGTTACTCCAACTGAGGTACACCAGTCTCCAGCATCCGTTACCTAATGCTGCAACCTCGATGATCTGGTGCATTGTAGTCCTTTAAGATGAAATTAGACCTGTTTTGTTCATGCAGAGGCACAATGGCTGGTTTAATGATGCTATTCAAGTAGTATGGAATTGTCACTGTACCATTCATAAAGTTTAGTGCAATTCTGTATTGACTAGACACACTTGCCTACACTTTAACACCATCACCACTGTTGACAACAGTGGCTGATGCATAGCGTTCCCCTTGATGTCTCCAACATCGTTGATGGCCATTATTTCTGTTCAGCATGAATTGACTTTCATCAGCTGTGAGGCCACGATGACGCCTGTGCCTGGTGGTGTGGTCAGGTACTCTTATAGATCACGCTGATGTAAACTGTTTTGAATTGTCTGAAGTGACACTTGGGTGCATCTCACCTCCCTTTAAATGTGCCTGTAGTTGGGTGGCATTCATCATCCGATTCCGCAGGGCATTGTTCACAATGAAGCGGCCATTAATGTGTGAAGTGGCCAAAGAATGTCCATTTATATGACTTTCTGTGACTCTTCCAATCTCTCTGCATCTCTGTTGCAACCTACTGATGACACTCTGTGACACTCTAAGCTCATTGGCCACTTCCATCTGAGAATATCCTGCTTGAAGCCTCGCAATGGCAAGGTGCTGTTGATCAATTGTTAGGCGTCATCTTGGTCTCATGATGTCAAAATGTGAACAGCATAATAAGGAGGACTGTTTAAATACCAATTTACATACTATTATTACAATTTAAATACTAATTGAACCAGGAATTTGGGTGATTGGGTGATTCATGGATCAAACACCTGTTGTGAATGTATCCATTAAGCTCCTTGTAGGAGCAAGTTGTGCAAAACGTACTGAAACATTGAACAGTTGGACATGTGCATTCAAAGGTTTAGAGAAGGTCAGATTAAGTTCACCTGTAAAGGTTAGAGAGCAATTATATATATCGAATACATAAAGCTGAGTGTATTTATGTATGTGTGTATGTCCGCTAAAGGAATCTGCATCGTCGCAGCTACAATCACGAAATTTGGCACACAGGCACATCAGGTGTCCGGGACGGTTTTAGACCAGGTCTCAGCTCTCCAGAAAGGTTTTAGACCAGGTCTCAGCTCTCCAGGAAGGTTTTAGACCAGGTCTCAGCTCTCCAGGAAGGTTTTAGACCAGGTCTCAGCTCTCCAGGACATACCGTTCCTGAGATATTCCCAAAAAATGCATTAGCCAATAGAAGCCAGGTCACATGACCCTTATCCAATAGAAGCTTGCAGGCCCTTACTCTCCACATACAGTTTCACACCAGGTTTCCATAACAACCCAGACAGTTTTCTTCACTGCTGTAGGTCAGCTTTAAAGGGGCGGAGCGCAGTGGATAACACTGTTAAAAGGGTATTCCGATTACCATAAATATAACATGTTTTAGACTAATTCATCATCAATTATTACCTAATATAATGTAAATTTCACATATTTACCATTCAATAGTAGTAAAAGATGTTTTCTTCCACTGCTACCCACTGTATTTCCTCATAAATTACTATGGCATCGACCTGTAATTCAGACCACCCTCAAAAGAAGAACTTAAAAGTCCCGCTCCCAGGTCCCGCTAATCCACGCCCCCGACCTGGTTAGGCCACGACTAGAGATGAGCGAGTAGTGAAATATTCGAAAGTTCGAATTTTGATTCGAATAGACCGCTTTATTCGACTATTCGACTGAATATCGAATCCCATTATAGTCTATGGGAAAAAAATGCTCGCCACTTGGAAATCTCAATTCGACCACTTGGAGGTCACCAAGTCCACCCTGAAACCTCAGAAAATGATGCCAACACTGCTGGAATGCAACTGGGACAGCAGGGGAAGCATGTCTGGGTGCATATAACGCGCCCAAGTCGCACTATTACGCCACTATCAAAGCCTCTCAACAATACACTCCAAACACAATATAACTTCTATGTAAAGTGAGACAATACAAGGAAACCTTCTTTCCTCTACATTGCCATGGACCCCAAGCCAAACTGTACAAAAAAGAAGAAAAAATTCTGCACCCCTTAAAATCACGTTGCCTATGACAACCACAGATGGCATAGGCAAGGGGGAAAGCAAATAGACCCCACCCCTAATTGTCATTGTGTGTGTGTGTGTGTGAGATGTGGTCAGACATGTCTTCTTTAAAATGTAAAAACAACTCAAACACATGCAGAAGCCTTAAAATGCCCAAATTGTTGGCGTTTGAGATGTTGCCATTTAGGCTTAAAAACAACTCAAACACATGCAGAAGCCTTAAAATGCCCAAATTGTTGGCGTTTGAGATGTTGCCATTTAGGCTTGTAGAAATGAAAGCTTTCTGCAACCTGATGGGGGCTGCCATCCATCAGTATCCTGTCCCTAGCCATCACTATTTTTCCCTCTGTGCCATCCCTGCCTTGCCCTAGCACATGTCCTAAAACATCATCCACGCCCGAGTAACACGGTTACTGCAAAAGGCCATTTGACCACCAACACTTGGACAAGCGTTTGAGGCCGGGGATGCTACATCTCCCTGACAGCACACTGGATGAATGTTGTGGAGGCGGGGACGGGCAAACCTGCTACCCCCACCCAAGTTTTGGGTCTTGGTTCTGTCAGGATTTCCGCAACCCTTACAGACAGCTCGGCAAACCCCTCCTTCTCCTTCTAGATTTGTTAAATCTGTCCACCAGCCAGTCAAGTTCACAAAGTCCAGTCTCGTCGATAGCCTGCAGAAACTGCAGGGACCTCACTCTGACCCTCCTTCCTCCCACCCTGCCCAATGTTATCAACCGAGTGTTCCCACCCATGCCCACTCCCAGGAGCTCTTCTCAGGTCCCTTACCCGATTTTGACTCCTCGCCAGTCCTGCAAGAATCGCAGGAGCTATCTGAGGATTTTGTTTGTTCTGATGCCCAAACACTGGAGCAAGCTCCATCTCTAGCTGATGGTGGTGTGGAACGGGCACTAAAGTGTAAAATGATTAGGGACGATGATGAGACACAGTTGCCAGCAAGGGAGGCTGTTGGTATGTCGGGTGGGCCGGAGGAGGAGCAAAGTGAGGCAGTGTAAGAGGAGGTGGCTGAGTATGACGAAGTCAGTGACCCGACCTGGCCCAGTGGCATGTCTAGCAGGTAAAGCAGTGGGGATGTTGAGGGATGCGTAGGACCGCAAAAGGCAGGAAGAGGCCATGGGGTGGCCAGAGGCTTATGGAGAAGGCAGGCTAGAGCCCGCAGGGCCGCATCTCTTCCCTATAACAGGCCCCCACACAAAGCTCTCCCATCGAGGGCTCTTAGGTCCTTGTTGTGAAGATATTTTAATGAGTGCGCAAAGTTAGCTTGAGGTGAGACCTTGAAAAAATTATATGGAGGCCCTTGAGGTGAGCCCTCGAAAAAATTATGTGGAGGCCCAAGAGGAGAGACCTCTTAAAAATTGTGTGGAGGCCCAAGAGCTGAGACCTCTTAAAAATTGTATTAAGGCCCAAGAGGTGAGACCTCTTAAAAATTGTGTGGAGGCCCAAGAGCTGAGACCTCTTAAAAATTGTATTAAGGCCCAAGAGCTGAGACCTCTTAAAAATTGTATTAAGGCCCAAAAGCTGAGACATCTTAAAAATTGTATTAAGGCCCAAGAGCTGAGCCATAATAATTTTTTCTTCTTTTTTTTAATGGAGCAATTCTACGGCGGTTAAGGAGGAGGAGGAGGAGGAAATGGCACTTCATACAGATGGCACTTCACTTTTGGCTGCTTTCCACTGTTGTAGAAGCAAAGTCTGGGTCAATCCACTTGCTGTTCATTTTGATTAGCGTCAGCCTGTCGGCACTGTCGGTTGACAGGCGGCTGCGCTTATCGGTTATAATGCCCCCGGCTGCGCTGAACACCCTTTCTGATAGCACGCTGGCGGCAGGGCAGGCAAGCACCTCCAAGGCGTACAGGGACAGTTCCAGTCACGTGTCCAACTTGGAGACCCAGTAAGTGTAGGGCGCCGAGGGATCAGGGAGGACAGGGGTACGGTCTGCCAGGTACTCCCGCAACATCCGCCGATACTTGTCCCTCCTGCTGATAGTGGGCCCCGCAGTGATGGAAGTTGCACGAGGGGGTGCCATGAACGTGTCCCACACCTTGGAGAGTGTTCCCCTGGTGGCTGTGGGCCTGATCGATGTTGTCAGACTCTGGGAGACACTGTCCTCTCTGCCGCCAGCGATGGTGGGTGGGAAAATCTCCATCATGTTCTGCACGAGTTCCCTCTGGTATTCCAGCAATCGATTCGTCCTCTCCTCTACCGGAATAAAAGAGGAGAAGTTATCTTTATACCGGGGGTCCAGGAGTGCAAAGACCCAGTATAGTTTGTTCTCCAATATCCGGACAACACGTGTGTCCCGGGAAAAGCAGCCCAGCATGAAGTCAGCCATGTGTGCCAGACTCTGAATAGGCATGACGTCACTGCCCCCACCAGAAGGATCATTTGCCATTTCCTCCTCTTCCTCTTCTGCCTCCTCTCCGCCCCATCCGCGCTGAACCAATGGGAGGCACACAGCCTGACTGCTACCCTCGCTGCCAGCATCCTCCTCCTCTTCCACAGCCACCTCCACGTCGTCCTCCTCCTCATCCTCCTCCTCCTGCAACTGCCACTGAGAAGCAGACAAAAGTGTGGTCTGACTGTCTAGCTCCGTTGCGTCTCCTCCTACCCCCGTCTCCTCTGTGTGCAATGCGTTCTCCCTTATTGCGATGAGCGTTTCTTTAAGGACGCATAGGAGCGGGATGGTTAGGCTCACTATAGCGTCCTCGCTGCTGACCTTCTTGGTGGACTCCTCAAAGATACGCAATACATTGCATATGTCTGCCGTCCATGGCCACTCGTGGTTGGCAAACTGAGGGAGCTGAGTTGGAGGCACGCGTGGATTCATCATCTGGTACTCCATCAATGCTCTCTGCTGCTCACACACCCTGGCCAACATGGAATAGGTGGAATTCCAGCGAGTGGGCAGGTCACACAACAGCCGATGTTCAGGCAAATGGAGGCATTGCTGGAGTTTTTTTAAGCTAGCAGCAGCTACAGTTGACTTCCGAAAGTGAGCGCACAAGCGCCGCACTTTCACCAGTAGCTCTGCCAGGTTGGGGTAAGTCTTTAAAAATTTTTGGACTACTAAATTAAAGACGTGGGCCAGGCATGGTACGTGATTGAGTTCGGCAAGCTCCAGAGCCGCCACCAGGTTACGGCCGTTATCGCACACGACCATGCCTGGTCCTAGCTGCAGCGGCGACAGCCACATCTCCGTCTGCTGCAATATGGCGTCCCTCACCTCTGGGGCGCTGTGCTTCCTGTCGCCCAAGCTGATGAGCTTAAGCACCGCCTGCTGACGTCTCCCCGAGCCAGTGCTGCAACGCTTCCAGCTAGCGGCTGAGGGCGATGTTAAGGCAGAGGAGGAGGAGGAGGAAGAGGACGGGGGTTTATCAGAACCCATGCTGGCAATCTTGGGCGGGGGTGGTAGGTAGGCCGTCTCTGTTTGCGACCCCGTCCCCGCTTCCACAACATTCACCCAGTGTGCCGTCAAAGAGATGTAGCGTCCCTGGCCGCAAGCGCTTGTCCACGAGTCGGTGGTCAAGTGGACCTTTGCACTGACTGCGTAACTCAGGGCCCGCCTGATGTTACGCGACACGTGCTGGTGCAGGGCGGGGACGGCACACCGGGAAAAGTAGTGGCGGCTAGGGACGGAATAGCGAGGAGCGGCAGCCGCCATCAGGTCGCGGAAGGCCTGCGTCTCCACAAGCCTAAACGACAACATCTCCAGGGCCAGCAGTTTGGAGATGTGGCAGTTTAAGGCTTGGGCTTGGGGGTGATTCGAGGCGTACTTCCGCCTGCGGTCGAACGCCTGCGAGATGGACAGTTGATGGGACGAGGAGTATGAAGGTGCAGGCGAAGATGTGGGGGAAGGGGAGGCTGAAGGAGAAGGCCCCAAAGTAGCTGAGGCAGAGGCAGATGTGGAGGTGTCCTGGCTGGAGGTCTGGACCGCAGTGGCAGCACACAACAAAGGGGAAGAGGCAGTGGCAGCAAGACCGGGCGCAGGTTGTATTGCGTTTGCTCTCTCCCACTCAGCCCAGTGCTTGACTTCCAAGTGACGCCGCATGCCTGAGGTGGTCAGATTGCTCTTCTCAGAGCCCCTACTCAGTTTTGAGTGGCAGAGTGCGCAAACCGCGCTCAGTTTGTCGTCCGCGCAAACATTAAAAAATCTCCACACCACAGAAGTACGAGGCCTCGATGGGGGAGCTTCGCGCGACTGCCTGCTGCCGGGAAGAGCTTCGGCCCTGCTGGCTGTGGCCTGCCTTCTCTGTCTGGACTGTCCTCTGCCTCTGGACATCCCTCTGCCTCTTGCTGCCTTTTTCGGTGATGCGCAGACCACCACGTCTTCACTGCTTTCTCCGCTGGACATCACCCCTGGCCAAGTGGGGTCGGTCATTTCGTCGTCCACCACCTCCTCTTCCACTTCCTCACTCTGCTCCTCCTCCTGCCCACTGGACATTCCAACAGCCTCCCTTGATGGCAACTGCGTCTCATCATCATCGCTCATGATAACAGATGCTGGTTCCGGGTCCACATCACCAGGAGATGGCGGATACTCAAGTGTTTGGGCATCACTACAAACAAATTCCTCTGCTAGCTCCTGGGATTCTTGCAGCACATCTGGAAAAGGACCCGAAAAGAGCTCCTGGGAGGGGTCAAGGGTGGGATGACTCTGTTGGCCAGGTTGGGAGGAAGGAAGGTCAGAGTGAGACTGTGTGGATGACTGGGTGGTGGACAAGTGAGTGGAAGCGTTATCGGCTATCCATTGCACCACCTGTTCATGCTGCTCAGGCCTCAACAGCGGTGTAACCCGCCCCCCGCTTAACTGTCCCATAAGGCAGGGATGCTGGATGAGCGGAATGCTGGCTGCCCCTCATCCAGCACGCATTGTATCCCCACTGGCTTCAACGCGGTTTGTGCCCCCACCAGCATTTCCGCGCCCCGTCCTCGTCCACGTCCCTTTGCGCTAGCCCCTCCGCATTTCAGGCGTTTAACTTTTTTTTGCCACGCGTTCTGCAAAATATATATTTTTTTAAGGAGAACACTTGGCGTATACAGCCGTATACCTGCCAGAAGGTCAATAGATGCCTATACACACCAGGTATATTAACAGGGTTTTGCTGGCACACAGAACGCACAACAGTGGTGCCAAATATACTTTATTTTTTAGAGAACACTTGGCTATACAGCCGTATACTGCCAGAAGGTCGATAGATGCCTATAACGCACCAGGTATATTAACAGGGTTTTGCTGGCACACAGAACGCACAACAGTGTGCCAAATATACTTTTTTTTTTAGAAAAATACTTGGCGTATACAGCCGTATACTGCCAGAAGGTCAATAGATGCCTATACGCAACAGGTATATTAACAGGGTTTTGCTGGCACACAGAACGCACAACAGTGG
>ONZH01022936.1:0-18637 GCA_900303285.1 Rhinella marina
AAATTTTTAACGGTCTGCTATGCTATTGTTTTTGAGTGTCAGCAGCAGGCCATCAATGATAATTTTTCACAGGTGTGTCTGATGCCCTCCATTATGTGTAATAAAGGGTGTATTGGAGTACCTGATCCTTGTAATTTTTGGCAGCCCTTTCCCTTAGTGCATAGGCTTTATGAGTGTCTGAGTCCCACAATTATACTACAATGTGAATAAGGCCCTCCTTTATATGATATACCAGTTGTATGGGAGTGCCTCATTGTGTAATTTTTGGCAGCACTTGAGCTTAACTTACAATTAAATCTATGCTTCCTAACAATATTTCCTGTAAAATCAATGTTATATTGGGTTTTTTGGGGGTATTTTTGTCATTCCGTAAAAGCGGCATCATAGTCGGCCATCATCGTTAATAGCAGCAACTTCGGTGTCCAAGATGCATCCAGACATCCTCCCCATGCTGTTCCCTAACCATTTCTGTGGTGTTTCCACCCTTTTCTGACATTTCCCTATCGACCAGACACCCTCCCCTTATCAGAGCAGGGGGTGCCTGGTCTTCTCGCATTGACTTCCATTGTACTCGAGTGCTCAGCCGAGCACTCGAGCACCACCTAGTGTTCGGCCAGAGCATCCGAGCACCCGAACATCAGGGTGCTCGATCATCACTAATAGCTACTGTTCCCATAGATTATAAAATGAGCTTCATTGTTCAAAAATGTATAAAAAAAACTGTTTGCTGCCCATAGCATGTAAAATAGCACATGTATTAAAATGTTTGCTTCAACCTGCCACTGTTTGGCTGAATTGGTTACACCATGTGACTGCTATAGCCAATCAGAGAATAAGTGAGTTACTGGCAACACAACTTGCTTTTAATATATTAGTATGATTCAACATTAAACAGGGCGATATATGATATTAATAATCATGCCCATACTGGGGGGGGCGGAGCCTGACCGATGAGCGTAATGGAAGCTTGAAACAGAGAGCCCACTTCCCACTCCCATACTTCGCATAATTAAGACGTCGGAAGACTCACAAAGTGGTCAAGATCGGATGTGAGAGATCCAGAGAGTCACCCTCCACGACCATAAAAAAAGAAAAATCTATCTGAGATGGATCGCTTTCTCAGAAAGAAACTTGCCGTGTCCCTAGCGCGCTGAAAAGATGGCGCAGCAGGCCTGCGGGCGTGAAACAGATGAAGAATCAGAGGAAGACACGGGAAGCTTCATTGAGTCAGAAGAGACTCCGCTTCAAGTGGACAACGCCACACTTACCAGGTCCTCCTTTAAATCTACGCTTTCACAGGCCCTCGTCCCTTTATTGAGGGAAATCAAAGATCTTAGACAAGACATGCATGTGCTGGGCCACAAAGTACAATCAGGGAAAACAACCAGGGTCTTATTACTGCCCACAGCTCAGGTATGGTCCAAGCTATGGGGGCCCAAATTACCTCCTTGAATAATGCTTATTCCCTGATAGAGGATCAGGAAAATAGAAGCCGGCGCAAAAACGTGAGGTTAAAAGGCATATCAGAGGATATTCCAGCAGCAGCTCTCAAATCTACTGCCATTGCTATTTTCTCAGATTTATTAGGCGAAAGCAGAGTGTGACCATAGAGCGAATCCACAGATCTCTTCGCCCACCACCTCAGCATGGCGACCCTCCCAGGGATGTTATCTGCGGCCTACTCAGCTTTAGAGACACAGCCGCCATCCTACGCGCCACCAGGGAGAGAAACGATCTCTCCCTCAATGGAGGCCCCATCCTCCTCTAGCAGGACTTAGCACCTTCCACTCTGCTGAAAAGGAGAGCACTAAAACCACTCACAGACCTTCTCCACAGCCTGAAGATACCCTATAGATGGCTGTTCCCATTCAGAATCACTTTTAACAAAGATGGCAGGCACTGTACCATCTGCCTACCTTCCGATTTACCCATGGCCCTGGAGCTACTTGATATTGTTCCACTTCACATAGACTCATGCCTCCCAGCGGACATATCTTTAAACAAATTGCCATCGCTTCCTCCAATGGAAATCTGGTCAACGGTCAACTAGAAGGAAGTCACCAAACAGTAAGAGACGAATTGAATAATCACACATGCTTGGTCATAGTTCTAACCACTACTCATGGACCTGGTCAAGGGACTTCATCTGATCCACCATATCTTGGAGATAAGTACTAATGACATGTACAGCCTTCTCCTCAGGACTATATATCATAGGTACCTTTCCGATTATAGAGGTCTCTTCTCCTCATCTCTCTAGACCACCCTGTAGCGGTAATATACTACCATTTCAGCAATTTTTGTCACCGGTATCGCAGCCAGCCAGTGTACCAAGATGCTCTACACTTCTTGTATATTCAATTTCTTCCCAGTTGTATCCCATCATCCTCTCCAGCCGTCGTCGATGTTTCAGACAATATATGTTACATGCATGTTCATTCCCTCTATAGCTTTTGCTTTTGATATAGACTGTATACAGTGATACTCATAATACTTTCAAATGCTGTTCTGCTTTACATATTGTATAATACTATAGGAGTACGGGATGTGCTGCCAGGTTGGGGTTGAGAACTTTTGGTTATATCTCGTCCTTCTTTCATTCTGATTTCAGTGTGACTAGGCTACAGATTTTCTGCAGCCCTATACCACCCTGACTCGCAATGCCGCCCAGTTCTCTTTCATTGTCACCTATTTAGGTTTCATCCTTTCATATTTCATTTTGCTTTTGTTTATAGTTCACCTGTCTATCCACAATCAGAGTACTAACCATGACGTCTTTAAATTTCACAACCTTTAATGTACGGGGCCTTAAAACGCCCCAAAAAAGATCACAAGTTCTTACTCTCTTGAGAAAATGCAAAACTGACATCTGTTTTTTGCAGGAGACCCACATCAAGTCATCCAATATTCCCAAGTTGCTTACACACCATTTTAACCAATGGTTTCTCTCTACCTTCAGCTCCGCAGCCAGGGGAGTCAGCATAGCCATCTCAAAATATGTCCCATTCGTTCCAGACCTGATTCAATCAGATCCAGAGGGGCGCTACCTCTTCATGAAAGGTAAAATTGGACACACACTTTAATTTCCCTAGCTGGGCTCTATGCCCCTAATGCACGCCAACACAAGTGGTTGAAATCCACTTTACTGAAATTCAAAGATTTTGCTGAAGGCCTAAGGGTAGAAATCCCAATCATTAACAGGAAGATCTACTCTCGCTCAGGAGACAGCTGAAGGGATATTTAAATATAAAATGTGCAAAGGCATATCAATACGCCAAATTCAAATATTACACTCATGGAGACAAAGACAATAGATTGATGACCCACCTAATGAAAAAAACGTAAAGATTACCAATATATACATTATATAAAAAATAAACATGGTCAATTACTTTCCTCTACTAAAGACCTTGCCAACGAGTTCAACTATTTCTACGCAAAACTATATAACCTACCTCCAACTACTGCCCAAGCTGACCTTACCCCCACGCCACACAATCAAGACTTAATTGACCAATGTATTTCTTCTCTTAATCTCCCAATCATAACTGAGAAAGACCGTGTCTCATTACTTTCCCCAATCACCCAAACGGAAGTTCAAAATATCACTAGGTAAGGCACCTGATCCGGATGGACTACGTGTAGGCTATTACAAAAAGCTTCTTCCTACCTTACTCCCCCATATGACCAACTGGTGTAAAGCCCTAGCTGAAGGTGCATCTCTCCCGAAACAGACCTTAGAAGCTACCATCACAATATTGCATAAAGAAGGCAAGGATGAAAAAGAATGTAGCAGCTACAAACCCATTTCCCTTCTAAACATTGATGTGAAAATCTGGGCCAAACTCTTAGCTACCAGACTAAATTCTATTACCCCACGCATTATACACCCAGATCAAGCAGGATTCATAAAAGGCAGGGAAGGCAATTTCCACTCCTGTAGAATATTGCATGCTATCAAAATGGCTCCACACAAAAACATTCCCCTGATCCTTCTTGGCACTGATGCAGAGAAGGCATTTGACAGAGTCAATTGGCTATACATGCAACGCATCCTACACAGATTTGGGATCCCTGAAGCCTTTATTAACTCTATTGTGTCACTATATAACCACCCAAGTGCCAGAGTCCGTGTCAACGGTACTCTTTCAGACCCCTTTGACATCAGTAATGGCACGCGTCAGGGTTGTCCCCTATCCCCTACCCTATTTATTATAGTCATGGAAACACTGCTCCAAGCTTTCAGGAACAATTTTAACATAAAAGGGCTTAGGGTAAAAGAAGTCGAATACAAATGTGCAGTCTTCGCAGATGACCTTTTATTGTTAGTCACCAATCCTACACAAACTTTCCCTCATATCATGTCTCTTTTTGATACATTTGGTTCCCTATCTAATTTTAAAATTGACTATTCAAAATCGGAAGCCTTAAATATATCCCTCCCTGACAGAACAATTAAAAACCTACAAAATTCCTTTCCCTTTAAGTGGCGCCCTAACATTTTACCATACCTAGGTATTTCTATAACCTAAGACATTAAAAAGCTATATTCTTCTAATTACTCCACTTTATTGAACAAAGTCAATAACCAACTCGCTAGCCTCTCCTTACCTTATGTATCCTGGATGGCGCGTAAAAACCTCTTGCAAACATCTATTTTTACTTCCTTCTTATGGAAAGGCAAAAGACCAAGGATCTCATATGATCGTCTCATCAGGGCCCATCCACAAGGAGGTTTTGGCCTTCCAGACCTACACACCTACTACCGAGCAATCCAGCTTAAACGTTGGCTGCAACTATGCGTCCCACACTATAGAATCCTTGGGACGGACATGGAGCTGGCTATGCTGACTGATCAACAACAGGCAGGTCTTTGGTGTATTACAAAACCAGATATCATACCTTTGGGTTTATCAAAGGGAGTATATCTCAATGTCCAAGCATTATGTTCTGTCTTTTCTCTATTCTCCAGTCCTCCAAATGTCATGCCGTTCTCTCTGATTCCTTATTTACTAAACCCACATACTCAATTCTGGAAACGTCTCAGTGACACTACTATTTCCACTTTAATGGCAGGGACTACCTCCGAAGAGGATATTGAATCCCTTTGCTCCAAATATATTGGAAAGGAGGCTTTCTTGGACAGACTGGAGTTTAAAAGTTCTTGTTTAGCCCTGCTCCCCAAATACTCAACAAAAAATGACATCACTTGGTTTGAGAAACTATCCCAGAACAATAATATTCCTAGGCATGCCATTTCCACCTTATATAAATATCTCTCCTCCTCATCCACCAATACAACTCCTGCATATATTAAATCTTGGGAAAAAAAACTGAATAGGTCATTCACTAAAGCAGAAATTACCCAGATCCATATTCGCTCACATGGCTTCTCAAGATGTATAAGAACCCAGGAACATTCCTATAAAACTATGACGAGATGGGATAATGACCCAAATAAGCTCTATCAGATGGGCCTCTCAGATACAAACTCCTGTTGGAGATGCACACAAACTGAGGTACCTTAGGACACCTATTTTGGAATTGTCCACAGATTGAACCCTATTGGGCTTTGATTGAAAACAGCATTAATGAGATCTGTAATACAGTACATCTATTCAACTCTATCCTACCTCTGTCCTGCTCTGGTTGCCCTCAGATACATGGCAGCCTTCTAGCACTGATCTACCCACTTTACTCATCCAAGCTGCTAGATTGCTGATCCCGTTACAATGGCTTAGTCAATAGGCACCTAGCCTTGAGCAGTGGAAAGAAAGGGTTGATCAACTGTATTTATTAGAAGAACTAGCTAGTTGGGCTAATAGAAACCACAATAAGTTCTTGACATTAAGGGCTCCTTGGAAATCACACCATGCTAAACGTAGCAACTAATCTCTCCCTTCTAACCTTGACTGTGTCAAATGCACACTTATGCAAATCTCCTTGCTAGGTACATTTTTCAATTTCCTGCCTAATGCACTTTAGTCACTCATCAGCACCTATAAGCGTTATCTAACCGTTTTACTCCGATTGTGGATTTATACCTTTTACCCACTCCCCCCCCCATTACTCAGACTATGTTTATAAGCTTTGTCTTGCCCCAAGTCCCTGTTCCAGGGAATACTACTCACATTCCCAGTCTACCAGGGGGAGTTGGATTGCCTCTTTACACACCTGAGGCAGTTCGCCCCTCCCAAAAGTCAAGTTTATTCTGCAATAGCAAAAAAAATGTAGACTGTACCCATACCCTCTCTTTCCACTTCTTAATAAGTGTATGGTCCATCAGTATTTCGTACATGTGCTCATTCCCCCATATAACATTGTGGCTTGTTAGTAAGGGTATTTTAACCTTCTTTTATGGTCTCTTCTGTGAATTAAGACTTTTTAATTTCCCATGTTTATTTAGTATGGTAAAAAAGATGAAATTACCACTTTAAATGATGATGAGTGCGACACTATTATGATAAATTCTTGCTGCAAAGTTGGAGCTATAATTTAAATTGACACCATTTTAATTTCTATTAAGGAATTATTTCTATTGCTAAATTCTGGTACACTGTCACACCGAATGTAAAACATACTGTAAGAATTAGGTTCTGAAGTAAGTAATGGATAAAGCTAGGCTAAATGAATAAAATTAGGGAAAATATGCTGGCAGTATAATAAGGTGAAATCTATTCTGAATGTAAAATAGCCTGCCAACAATTACTATACTTCTCAAGTGAAATTTCTTATATAAAAAAATATATATATAAACAAAAAAAAAAATCTCAGTAAAATTGTCCTTTGTCCTCATAAAATTGGCTATTGCAACATGCATTCTATTAATGTTATCTTGTGGAGGCAATGATTCACAGGGAGCCTGAAAAAGGCTTAAATGTGATTAAATAGTGTCACAGAAATAATTTCACAGAACACATGATTAAAAACCTTTAGTCAATGAATGTATAACTACAGTAGTTATAGAAGATGCCAAGACTTTAGTTCCCTAATATATGAGAGCAACTGTGAGGAAGTAAAATGTATTTGTATAAATATTCAAATGCATAACTAAAGAATAAAGAGAATCTATCATGGGTATATGACTATTTACAGTATTTTATTTGGGAAAATAAAATGTTAGCCCAGATGGCTTTTCCCAGGGATGTGTTGTATGATGACATGAGGTAGCACACTGTGCTGAAGCTCTACTCGCTGCAGCCCAGCTTGTTCTGCCATCATCTGGTTGACCGCCACAACATTATATCTTGTCTATTATGGTCCAGTGTAGGTGCAGAGGAGAGACAACTGTGGAGCTGATCATTGCCCAATGAGCCAGATGGTGAGCCCTGCTACCATTGAAACAAGTCAAAATAGCTTTGGTTGGAGCCTGTATAGGATACAGTACCAGCAAAGTAAATGAGATTTGACAAACCTCATGTACAGTTTACCTTTTTCCTTACGAGAAAACCACTCCACAGAAAGTGCAGGACTGTATGAACAATTAACATGCAGGACAATTTCCGCACCTTCTATGGAGTGGTTTTCCCCATACACTTCAATGGAGTTATTAACATAAACTGAAAAATGCATGAAAATCTGCAACAAAAAATGTATAAAAATGCATGAAAAAAACACAAGAAGAAAGCAATAAATGGAGAAGATCTGTGTTTTTTTCAGTTTTAGTGCAAATTTTTGTGGATTTTCTGCACCAAAATTGCACAAAAAACACAAATTAGTATGCACTATCGCTGTTTAGATGCAGATTTTCTGTTTATGCATACAATCCCATTGAAATCTATGGGGAAAACTACTCTACAGAAGGTCCGGAATTGCACAGACAACTGACACGCTGTATATTTTAAAATCCACAAGACAAGGTCAATTGACAAGGTCAATTTCCACACCTAGGAAAAAAGGCAAAGTGTACATGATATTTGTGAAATCTCATTCACTTTGCTGGTACTGTATTACACTGCAGTTTTTCCTGCACAAAATCAATACAGAAAAAATGTGTGTAATCCACACCGTTTACAGCCACCCTGAGTCTAAAAAAGATGCAGTGATTAACTTCTAGGGGATGCAGATGTGTCAGAGTCGCATTTGGGCACTCCAATAATGGTCAACTTCACATGAACGTATTCAGTTCATGAAATACACTCCTGTTACAGCAGTGTTTCCCAGACTGAATGCTGCTCCTATGACACAAACTCATGAATGAGCGTTATAACGTCGCTGTATAAAAAATAATTAAAGAATGGAAAATGAAAGAAAAGGGTCCAAGTTGGGCAAACAGCCCATGTGCCTATGATGCACTTAACCCCTTAGTGACCACCTATACACCTTTTTACGGAGGTCACTAAGGGCCTTAGGCTGGACTGCCCCCTGCTCTAACAGCCCAAACCTGTGGGAGCACCAATCCGGTCTGTTTAACCCTTCACATGGCGTGGGCAATGGTGCCTGCCACATGTAAGTGGTGACAGAAGGAGCTAACTCCCCCTCCCATCGGCACCCCGCAAATACTGGGGTAAGCCTCAATCCTGCCTTGAGTGTTTCCCAGCATGCTGCAACTCCATGGCACAGCCTACTTATCAATGTCAGGAGTAGAGATGAGCGAGCACTAAAATGCTCGGGTGCTCGTTATTCGAGTCGAACTTTTCCCGATGCTCGGGTGCTCGTTTCAAATAACGAACCCCATTGAAGTCAATGGGAGGCTCGAGCATTTTTGCGGGGGACCAAGGCTCTGCCTAGGGAAGGCTGGGTGAAAACCTGGAAACCTCAGAAAATGATGGAAACACCACGGAAATGGACAGGAAACAGCAGGGGCAGCATGCATGGATGCCTCTGAGGCTGCCTAATCCCACCATTACCCCAAATTCTCAGGCAACAGCCTGGTGGTTACCCTCATGGCAATTGTGCTCACCCAGACCAAGAAAGGCGAGGCAAATACCCATCACATGTTAGGGAAGCACCCAACTAGGTGCAACGAAGGTCCATCACCGCCTGCAGGTGACACCACTGCTCATGCTGGCACTGCAGCTGACATCAAGTTTAGTATCTGTTCTTATCAGTTGCTGTGCCTGCTGGTGGTATAGTGGTGAGCATAGCTACTTCCCAAGCAGTTGATCTGGGTTCGATTCCTGTCTATCGCAGGAGGCAATTCAGAATCAGTACAATATCTAATACGTCCCCCTACCCGGGTAAATTGTTGGGAGAGAGGGCCTGTAGGTGGGGGGGAAGGAGGTTTCGCTGGAAGAGCCAGAGGAGTGCCCCCTGGGCTAGCGTGTGTGGTGGTGACAACAGCCGGAATGGATTTGGGAAAATTGTTGCTTTAAACCCGTATGGTATCGATTCTTCTCAGTTTAATACCGTATACGTCCCCTATCTTGGGACCCTATATTTAATGTATTTTTCGAACACGGAAAATGGAAAAAGAGCTTGCTCTGGCCAGGGGAGTGTCTTTCCCACTGCAGCTAAGGGGACGTGTCCATGCTCTGCCTATCACAGGTCAGGAGGCAATTAAAAGAAGAAAAACAAAAAACATCAGTACAATATCTAATATGTCCCCTATCCGGGTAAATAGTATGGAGAGAGGGCCTGTAGGTGGGGGGAAGGAGGTTTCGCTGGAAGAGCCAGAGGAGTGCCCCCTGGGCTAGCGTGTGTGGTGGTGACAACAGCCGGATGGATTTAGAATGACGACGCAGGACCCCAACTTAAAAATTTAGCATCAACCGGTACAGTCGTAAATTATGAGATTGATCAACTGTGGTATGTATACTACTCAGTTTAAAACCGTATAAGGCAGCTATCCGGAAAAATGGTTTGGAGAGAGAGAAAGATAGGACAAAGACGTAAATTGTTTGGAGAGAGGGCCTGTAGGTGGGGGGGGGGCAGGCTGGGGGGAAGGAGGTTTCGCTGGAAGAGCCAGAGGAGTGCCCCCTGGGCTAGCGTGTGTGGTGGTGACAACAGCCGGATGTATTTAGAATGACGACTCAGGACCCCAACTTAAAAATTTAGCATCAACCGGTACAGTCGTAAATTATGAGATTGATCAAGTGTGGCATGACTTTTTAGATGGAGATTGCATGTGGTCACGTACTCCCTGGAACCCCATAGTCACCCCTTCTCTGATGTGCTAGCCCAGAACATTCTCTGCCCCAATTCGCAAGACCTTTTGCTGTTTCCGTGTGCTGACAGTGTGGATTTACCAGTGTTGTCTGAGGAGGTGGTGGACAATGGCGAGACACAGGTGTCGGGGGGTGAGGTAGTTGTATGGGAAGCAAGTTACAGTGGGGACTCCTTGGGGGGGACTTTCTCATGATGGGACAGATTCAACTTGGGTGGATCAGGCACATTAACAGAAGAATTTTTGGGGGGTTTATTTAACTTTTATTTAGCAAAAATAACCACAGAGATATTTATTCGTTATCTTCTCTGCGCAGTCTGGCGTTGGGGTTCCTCACTTTGATGGCGAGCTGTGCCGCTCTCTCCACAATGGTCTGTGTGTTCTTAGATGGAGACTTTGTCGGCGATTTCAGTACAGAAGGACTTGTTGCTCATCCACAGAACCTCGTCCTCCTTGACATTGTGGACAAGGAATTTGCGGGTGGACCAGGAATTTGCGGAACCCTGTGAGCAGCATGTGTTTGGTCTTCTACTTGCTACCGTATCCAATGTTGGGCAATATAGATTCGCAAGTAATATTATTTTTCACACCTATCCCAAAAATAAAAATGTATGCAGTATGCGCAAATAAAACTTGGAACTGGAATTGGAGAGAGGGCCTGTAGGTGGGGGGGCAGGCTGGGGGGAAGGAGGTTGAGCTGGAAGAGCCAGGGGAGTGCCCCCTGGGGCTAGCATGTGTGGTGGTGACAACAGCCGGATGGAGTTAGAATGACGACGCAGGACCCCAACTTAAAAATTTAGAATCAACCGGTACAATTGTCAATTATGAGCTCGATCAAGTGCGGCATGACTTTTAAATGGATATTGCATGTGGTCACGTACTCCCTGGAACCCCATAGTCACCCCTTCCCTGATGTGCTAGCCCAGAACATTCTCTGCCCCAATTCGCAAGACCTTTTGCTGTTTCCGTGTGCTGACAGTGTGGATTTACCAGTGTTGTCTGAGGAGGTGGTGGACAATGGCGAGACACAGGTGTCGGGGGGTGAGGTAGTTGTATGGGAAGCAAGTTACAGTGGGGACTCCTTGGGGGGGACTTTCTCATGATGGGACAGATTCAACTTGGGTGGATCAGGCACAGGAACAGATGAATTTTTTGGGGGGTTTATTTAACTTTTATTTAGCAAAAATAACCACAGAGATATTTATTCGTTATCTTCTCTGCGCAGTCTGGCGTTGGGGTTCCTCACTTTGATGGCGAGCTGTGCCGCTCTCTCCACAATGGTCTGTAGGTTCTTAGATGGAGACTTTGTCGGCGATTTCAGTACAGAAGGACTTGTTGCTCATCCACAGAACCTCGTCCTCCTTGACATTGTGGACAAGGAATTTGTGGGTGGACCAGGAATTTGCGGAACCCTGTGAGCAGCATGTGTTTGGTTTCTACTTGCTACCGTATCCAATGTTGGGCAATATAGATTCGCAAGTAATATTATTTTTCACACCTATCCCAACAATAAAAATGTATGCAGTATGTGCAAATAAAACTTGGAACTGGAATTGGAGAGAGGGCCTGTAGGTGGACCTCTGGAAAAATTGTTTGAATAGAGGGCCTGTAGTGGGCCCTCCCGAAAAATTGTTTGAAGAGAGGGCCTGCAGGTGGACCTCTGGAAAAATAGTTTGAATAGAGGGCCTGTAGGTGGACCTCTGGAAAAATTGTTTGAATAGAGGGCCTGTAGGGGGCCCTCCTGAAAAATTGTTTGAAGAGAGGGCCTGTAGGTGGACCTCTGGAATAATTGTTTGAATAGAGGGCCTGTAGGTGGACCTCTGGAAAAATTGTTTGAATAGAGGGCCTGTAGGTGGACCTCTGGAAAAATTGTTTGAATAGAGGGCCTGTAGGGGGCCCTCCCGAAAAATTGTTTGAAGAGAGGGCCTGTAGGTGGACCTCTGGAATAATTGTTTGAATAGAGGGTCTGTAGGTGGACCTCTGGAAAAATTGTTTGAATAGAGGGCATGTAGGTGGACCTCTGGAAAAATTGTTTGAATAGAGGGCCTGTAGGGGGCCCTCCTGAAAAATTGTTTGAAGAGAGGGCCTGTAGGTGGACCTCTGGAAAAATTGTTTGAATAGAGGGCCTGTAGGTGGACCTCTGGAAAAATTGTTTGAATAGAGGGCCTGTAGGGGGCCCTCCTGAAAAATTGTTTGAAGAGAGGGCCTGTAGGGGGCCCTCCTGAAAAATTGTGCTAAAAGAGTGCGAGTTGGACCTCTAAAAAATGGCGTTTTGGGTCAGCGTTAGGCAAAGACGACAAGGAGGAGGAGGAGTAGGAGGAGTAGAGAAGAAGAATCGGATACATAAGTAATGTTAATCTTTAGCTGCTTTCCCCTGGAGGAGATTTGAATTCCGGTGAAATCCAGGCTTTGTTCATTTTAATAAGCGTCAGCCTGTCAGCGCTGTCAGTTGACAGGCGTGTACGCTTATCGGTGATGACGCCACCAGCTGCACTGAATACCCGCTCTGACAGCACGCTAGCGGCAGGGCAGGCCAGCACCTCCAAGGCGTACAGCGCCAGTTCAGGCCACGTGTCCAGCTTTGAAACCCAGTAGTTGTATGGAGCAGAGTGATCGCTACGGACGTTGGTATGGTCAGCTAGGTACTCCCTCACCATCTTTCTGTACAGCTCCCCCCTACTCTGCCTAGACTGGGGACAGGTGACAGTGTCTTGCTGGGGTGACATAAAACTGGCAAAGGCCTTGGAGAGCGTTCCCCTGCCAGTGCTGGACAAGCTGCCTGCTCGCCTCCTCTCCCCCGCTACTTGGCCCACAGAACCATGCCCTCTGCCGCTAGCGGCGTCAGATGGGAAGAATTGTTTCAGCTTGTGCACCAGGGCCTGTTGATACCTATTCACTCTCATACTCCTTTCCTCTGCAGGGATGAGAGTGGAAAGGTTCTGCTTGTACCGTGGGTCCAGGAGAGTGAACACCCAGTAATCGGTGTTGGAAAAAATTCTTCTAACGCGAGGGTCACGGGATAGGCAGCCTAACATGAAGTCTGCCATGTGCGCCAGAGTCCCAACACGCAAGAATTCCCTCTCCTCACTGACCTGACTCTCCATTTCCTCCTCCTCCTCCTCCAAGTCCTCCTCTTCAGCCCATACACGCTCAAGAGTTAAGGACTGAGCACTGGTACCCTCTACTGTCTCGCCGACATTCTCCTCCTCTTCCTCCTCATCCTCATCCCCCTCCTCCGATACGCGCTGAGAAACAGACCGGAGGGTGCTCTGGCTATCAAGCGACGTATCTTCCTCCACCGTCTCTTGTGACAAGCGCAAAGCATCCGACTTGATGCTGAGCAGTGATTTTTTCAACAGGCAAAGCAGCGGGATGGTGAGGCTGATAATGGCGGCATCGCCGCTGACCATCTGTGTTGACTCCTCAAAGTTGCTCAACACCTGGCAGATATCAGACATCCACGTCCACTCCTCATTGTAGACTTGAGGAATCTGAGAGACCTGACTACCAGTTCTGGTGGAAGATGACATCTGGCAGTCTACAATCGCTCTGCGCTGCTGGTAAACTCTGGATAACATGTTTAATGTGGAATTCCATCTCGTGGGCACGTCGCACAACAGTCGGTGAGCGGGCAGTTGTAGGCGGCGCTGCGCTGCCCTGAGAGTGGCAGCATCTGTGCTCGACTTGCGGAAATGCGCACAGATGCGGCGCACCTTGGTGAGCAAATCAGACAGATTGGGGTATGTCTTGAGGAACCGCTGAACTATTAGATTGAACACGTGGGCCAGGCATGGCACATGTGTCAGTCTGCCGAGTTGCAGAGCCGCCACCAGGTTACGCCCGTTGTCACACACAACCATGCCTGGCTTGAGGTTCAGCGGTGCCAGCCACACATCGGTCTGCGCCGTGATGCCCTGTAACAGCTCTTGGGCGGTGTGCCTTTTGTCACCTAAGCTCAGCAGTTTGAGCACCGCCTGCTGGCGCTTACCCACGGCACTGCTGCTGCGCCTAGAGCTACCGACTGAAGGCGCCGTGCCCACGGATGGTAATTCGGTGGAGGAGGAGGGGTCGGAGGAGGAGGAGGAGGCATAGTACGTCTGAGAGACCGTGACCGAGGTAGGCCCCGCAATCCTCGGTGTGGGCAGTACATGAGCGGCCCCAGGGTCATTCTCGGTCCCAGCCTCCACCAAGTTAACCCAATGTGCCGTCAGTGAGATATAGTGTCCCTGCCCGGCAGCACTTGTCCACGTGTCCGTGGTTAGGTGGACCTTCTCAGAAACAGCGTTGGTCAGGGCACGGATGATGTTCTGTGACACGTGCTGGTGTAGGGCTGGGACGGCACATCGGGAAAAATAGTGGCGGCTGGGGACGGAATACCGAGGGGCAGCCACCGCCATGAGATTTCGAAAGGCCTCGGTCTCTACCAGCCTATAGGGCAGCATCTCCAGGCTAAGCAATTTGGAGATGTGGACGTTGAGGGCTTGGGCATGTGGGTGGGTGGAACTGTATTTCCTCTTGCGCTCCAGCGTCTGCTGTAAAGACAGCTGAACGCTGCGCTGGGACACATTGGTGGACGCTGTGGAGGATCGTGGAGGCGAAGGTGTGGTTTTCCGGCGGGAGGCGCTCGTGCCGGGGTCCTGGGCAGGGGGTTGACTAGCAGAGGCAGCGAGTGACGCGGGGGGTTGACTAGCAGAGGCAGCGAGTGACACAGGGGAAGGAGCAGTGGTGTGACCCGCAGGAGGTGGTGAACGGCCTTGGTTCCATTGAGTGGGGTGTTTAGCACTCATATGCCTGCGCATGCTGGTGGTGGTTAGGCTAGTAGTGGTGGCACCCCTGCTGATCCTGGTGTGGCACAGGTTGCACACCACAGTCCGTCGGTCATCCTCACTTTCTTTAAAGAACCTCCAGACTTGCGAACATCTAGGCCTCGCCACGGGAGCTTCACTACGTGAAACAGTTGCTGATGATGCACCAGCTCTGGCCCTGCTTCTCCCTCTGGCCACACCACTGCCTCTTACAACCTGTTCTGGTGCAGCACTCGCCTCCGCCTCAGAAGCACTGTCTTCACTCGGCATATCAACCCAGCTTGGGTCAGTCACCTCGTCATCCTCCGATTCCTCAGTCTGCTCCCTCCTCGGAATTCCTCCCCTAACAACAACTTCACCACTGTCTGACAACCGTGTCTCCTCATCGTCCGACACCTCTTTACAAACTTCTTCCACTAAGTCAACATTGTCATCATCATCATCATCACCCACAGACTGCGACAGTTGGAAAACTTGGGCATCGGGAACGAGGTCAGCAGCAACCTGAGAAGTGGTTTGTGACTCTGGGAAGGGTCCAGAAAACAGTTCCTGAGAGTATGCCGGATCGCATTCCAAATTTTCCTGGGAGGGGGCAGACTGGGGGGAAGGAGGTTGAGGTGGAGGAGCCATAGGAGTGCTCCCTTGGGTAACGTGGGTGGACTGCGTGGAAGACTGACTGGTGGACAAATTACTTGAAGCATTGTCCGCAATCCACGAGATCAGCTGTTCGCACTGTTGTGGTTTCAACAGTCCTCTACCACGTGTCCCTGTAAGTTGAGACATGAAGCTAGGGAGTGTAGCTCTGCGGAATTCCCCTGCTCCCTCATCAGCGGGTACTGTCTCACCCTGCCCAGGACCACGGCCTCTGCCCCCTGCAGTAATTGAATGCCCACGCCCACGCCCTCGCCCTCGACCCTTAGCCCTGGGGTTCAACATTTTTTGTATATAGGTGTATGATAAAAAAAAAAAAATTACACGGGCCTGGTATACTGAAACCCACAAACTTGTTAAGTCCGGTAGAATTAAGTGACGTACAGAAAGTGTCACCTGGACAGATTATACGGATTGGAGCGAGTGTGCTGAACTGTGACACACAGAAAGGTTACACGCAGCTGAGTAAAAGGATTTGTATCACTGAGCTAAAACAACTGAAAAAATATTTTTTATTTTGTTTTTTTGGGAACGTGACGTGCAAGAACTATGGTAGAACTGACTGACACCCTGTTAACGGTGGCTATTTAGTCTGCGACCCAGACAAATGTCGCACAGAGAGTTTTCTGGATCAAGCTGTAGATGATATTGGTAGCAAATGACTTGGTTGTATTCTGTGACGTACAGAAAGTGTCACCTGGACAGTATATACGGATGGGAGCTAGTGTACTGAACTGTGACACACAGAAAGGTTACACACAGCTGAGTAAAATGGATTTGTATCACTGAGCTAAAACAACTGAAAAAATAATTTATTTTTTTTTATTTTGTTTTTTTGGGAACGTGACGTGCAAGAACTATGGTAGAACTGACTGACACCCTGTTAACGGTGGCTATTTAGTCTGCGACCCAGACAAATGTCGCACAGAGAGTTTTCTGGATCAAGCTGTAGATGATATTGGTAGCAAATGACTTGGTTGTATTCTGTGACGTACAGAAAGTGTCACCTGGACAGTATATACGGATGGGAGCTAGTGTACTGAACTGTGACACACAGAAAGGTTACACGCAGCTGAGTAAAAAGGATTTGTATCACTGAGCTAAAAGAACTGAAAAAATATATATTTTTTTTATATTTTGTTTTTTTGGGAACGTGACATGCAGGAACTATGGTAGAACTGACTGACACCCTGTTAACGGTGGCTATTTAGTCTGCGACCCAGACAAATGTCGCACAGAGAGTTTTCTGGATCAAGCTGTAGATGATATTGGTAGCAAATGACTTGGTTGTATTGTGTGACGTACAGAAAGTGTCACCTGGACAGTATATACGGATGGGAGCTAGTGTGCTGAACTGTGACACACAGAAAGGTTACACGCAGCTGAGTAAAATGGATTTGTATCACTGAGCTAAAACAACTGAAAAAATAATTTTTTTTAATATTTGTCTTTTTATATTTTTTATAAAATTTTGTTTTTTTGGGAACGTGACGTGCAGGAACTATGGTAGAACTGACTGACACCCTGTTAACGGTGGCTATTTAGTCTGCGACCCAGACAAATGTCGCACAGAGAGTTTTCTGGATCAAGCTGTAGATGATATTGGTAGCAAATGACTTGGTTGTATTCTGTGACGTACAGAAAGTGTCACCTGGACAGTATATACGGATGGGAGCTAGTGTACTGAACTGTGACACACAGAAAGGTTACACACAGCTGAGTAAAATGGATTTGTATCACTGAGCTAAAACAACTGAAAAAATATTTTTTTTAAATTTGTTTTTTATATTTTTTATAAATTTTGTTTTTTTGGGAACGTGACGTGCAGGAACTATGGTAGAACTGACTGACACCCTGTTAACGGTGGCTATTTAGTCTGCGACCCAGACAAATGTCGCACAGAGAGTTTTCTGGATCAAGCTGTAGATGATATTGGTAGCAAATGACTTGGTTGTATTCTGTGACGTACAGAAAGTGTCACCTGGACAGTATATACGGATGGGAGCTAGTGTACTGAACTGTGACACACAGAAAGGTTACACACAGCTGAGTAAAATGGATTTGTATCACTGAGCTAAAACAACTGAAAAAATAATTTTTTTTTTTATTTTGTTTTTTTGGGAACGTGACGTGCAAGAACTATGGTAGAACTGACTGACACCCTGTTAACGGTGGCTATTTAGTCTGCGACCCAGACAAATGTCGCACAGAGAGTTTTCTGGATCAAGCTGTAGATGATATTGGTAGCAAATGACTTGGTTGTATTCTGTGACGTACAGAAAGTGTCACCTGGACAGTATATACGGATGGGAGCTAGTGTACTGAACTGTGACACACAGAAAGGTTACACACAGCTGAGTAAAATGGATTTGTATCACTGAGCTAAAACAACTGAAAAAATAATTTTTTTTAATATTTGTTTTTTTATATTTTTTATAAAATTTTGTTTTTTTGGGAACGTGACGTGCAGGAACTATGGTAGAACTGACTGACACCCTGTTAACGGTGGCTATTTAGTCTGCGACCCAGACAAATGTCGCACAGAGAGTTTTCTGGATCAAGCTGTAGATGATATTGGTAGCAAATGACTTGGTTGTATTGTGTGACGTACAGAAAGTGTCACCTGGACAGTATATACGGATGGGAGCTAGTGTGCTGAACTGTGACACACAGAAAGGTTACACGCAGCTGAGTAAAATGGATTTGTATCACTGAGCTAAAACAACTGAAAAAATAATTTTTTTTTTAATATTGTTTTTTATATTTTTATAAAATTTTGTTTTTTGGGAACGTGACGTGCAGGAACTATGGTAGAACTGACTGACACCCTGTTAACGGTGGCTATTTAGTCAGCGACCCAGACAAATGTCGCACAGAGAGTTTTCTGGATCAAGCTGTAGATGATATTGGTAGCAAATGACTTGGTTGTATTGTGTGACGTACAGAAAGTGTCACCTGGACAGTATATACGGAGCGGAGCTAGTGTGCTGAACTGTGACACACAGAAAGGTTACACGCAGCTGAGTAAAATGGATTTGTATCACTGAGCTAAAACAACTGAAATTTTTTTTTTTTT
>ONZH01022937.1:0-11382 GCA_900303285.1 Rhinella marina
GGATGTAAGAGGTATGGGGCTGTATTATACTGGATGTAAGATGGTATGGGTCGCTGTTTATACTGGATGTAAGAGGTATGGGCGCTGTATTATACTGGATGTAAGAGGTATGGGGAGCTGTATTATTGGATACGCTGGGATGTAAGAGGTATGGGGGCGCTGCTGTATTTACTGGATGTAAGAGGTATGGGGCTGTATTATACTGGATGTAAGAGGTATGGGGCTGTATTATACTGGATGTAAGAGGTATGGGCTGTATTAGGTTACATTCACACGAACGTTGTGTTTTGCAGTCTGCAAATTGCAGATCCGCAAAAAAAGGATGATGTTCCGTATGGCATCCGTTTTTTTTGCAGATCCACTGTAACGATGCCTATCCTTGTCCGCAAATGGACAAAAATAGGAATGGACATACAGATGTGGACAGCACACAGTGTTCATTGAAGTGAATGGGTCCTCATCTGAGCCTCAAAATATGCAGATCCGGGGCTGCAAAAACAACTGTGGTGTGAATGTAGCCTTATCCTGTATGTTCTGTAGTGATACACGTAATGTTAGGAGGAAAAAGGTTAGTTTACACAGGGTGATGTGCGCCCGACAGATTGGATCTTTTGTACAAACCAAAAGATCCAATCAGCCGACGAACGAGCGTTTTGCTCGTTCGTCGGCTGATTAGGGCCACTTTTACACGGGCCGATTATCGGCACTAGCGTTCCTAGGAACGCTTTTTCGGCCGATAATCGTCCCCTGTAAAAGGACTTTTATACATTAATCTGTGTAATAGGGGCACTGATGAACTGAAAGACTTTTGACATGTCACAGAGACATATCAAAAGTTTTGATCAGTCCGGGTCTGAGTTCTAGACCCGTACCCTATCAGGAGATATAGCTTTTCCATCTCTCTCTGCAGGGGTGGTTTATTTACCTTGTTTGGTGTGGTTTACGTTTATTAAATTATTATATTTTAATAATTTTTAGGGCCTCTAAAAGGGTTGGCTGTGACTTTAAAAAGTCGAAGCATGTGGGCCTCTTTGATTTCAAAATGCCAGGGCTGAATTTCAGTCCCAGTCCGGCCCTGTTCCAGGGTCACCTGATCATGCCAGCCAACCCCTGCTATCGACATGTAAGGGCCCCACGTGATGCTGGGTGTACCGCAGAGTTTCCTGGCTTGTGATTGGCTGAGTTTATAGGCGCCAAAAATGCACAATGCGGAAGTTGCCATTTCCTCGAGCATGGCGAGATACTCGTCCGAGCAGCGAGCACTTACGAGTACCGTAATACTCGAACGAGCACCAAGCTCGGACGAGCATGCTCGCTCATCTCTAGTCACCAACCTTACGTTTTTTTTTTCTTTTTTGGTTTGTGGAGGCCCTAAACATTGGGAAATAGCAAAGAGAACGCACAAACTGCGCCGGAGTACAACAGAGGCTAGGTGCGACTGGTATACCTCTCTACTCTTGCCAAGGTACGGACAACTCCATTTTAATGAACGTGAGCTTGTCAACGTTGGCTGTGGACAGGCAGATGCACTCGCCTGTGATCACCCTCCCTGCCGTGCTAAACACACATTCGGACAATACAGTTGCCGCAGGGCAGGCAAGCACCTCCAAGGCGTAAAGGGCAAGCTCAGGATGCCCAATTTGGAGACCCAAAAGTTAAATGGGGCAGATCCATCAGTCAGTACGTGCAGATGTGTGGAAACCTACTGTTCCACCATGTTGCTGAAACGCTGCCTCCTGCTAAGACGGACTGTATCAGATGGTGGTGCTGTATATTGTGGCGTGCAAACAAAGCTTTTCCACATATTGGCCATGTTAACACTCCCTTCTGAGGTGCTGACGGTGCCCCAGCTACGTTGGTGACTTCCTCCGTCTCTGCCTCGTGCTTCCACTGAGCCACCGCTGTCAGGTGGGAACACCATCAGTAGTGCCTCTAATAGCATTTACTTGTAATTGTGCATCTTCCGTTCACTCTCCAGTGATGTAAGTAAGTACGGCACTTGTCCTTGTAGTAGGGATCTAGCAGGGTGGCCACCCAGTAATCAGGACTGGTTAGAATGTGGGCAACTTGGCTGTCATTGCACAGGCACTGCAGCATGTAGTCATTCATGTGTGCCAGGCTGCCCAGAGGCAATGACAAGCTGTACTCAGTGGGAAGTGTATGGTCTTTGTCCTCCCAGCCACGCTTCAGTAATGCCCTTGAGCTGATTTGGGAGCCACCCTGCTGTGAACAGGGATACTTATCTTCCTCATCATATTCTTCATCTTCCAAAACTATACCCTGGCTGAACAGGTACCTGGCCACTGGTGCAGGAACCCACCATTGGAGTCACCTGTGGAGGACTGGGCTGATAACCTTTGGAATGATCCCTGTTCTTCCTCCTCTCCCACATCCTCATCCATAAAATGTTTTTTCAAGGAGACATAGAAGTGGGATAGTAAGGCTGATGACAGCGTCATCATCACTGGCCATGGCACACAAGTCCCACATGGAGGCCCACTAGTTGGTGGTGAAATGTTACTGTTCCGCAGAGTGACTCACCCATGCATGCTGCAGCTTAAACTCCACTAAAGGACGCACAGATGGCCCTCACTTTCTGCAGCAGCTCTAATACAGCCCCCGGCAAAAATTATGGAATCACCAGTCTCTGAGGATGTTCCTTCAGTTGTTTAATTTTGTTGAAAAAAAACATCACAGACATGACAAAAAACTAAAGACATTTCAAATGGCAACTTTCTGGCTTTAAGAAATACTAAAAGAAATCAAGAAAAAGAATTGTGGTAGCCGGTAACAGTTACATTTTTAGAACAAGCACAGGGAATAAATTATGGAATCACTCCATTCTGAGGAAAAAATTATGGAATCACCCTGCAAATTTTCATTACAAACAATAACACTTGCATCAGATTAAATCTGCCCGTTAGTATCCAGGTAAAAAGGAGTGATAACACCTTGGAGAGCTGTTGCAACAAGTGTTCTGACATGAATCATGGCTCCAACACCAGAGATGTCAATTGAAAAAAAGAGAGGATTATCAAACTCCTTAAAGAGGGTAAATCATCACGCAGTGTTGCACAAGATGTTATCAGCTGTGTCTAAAACCTGGACCAAGTACAAACAACATGGGAAGGTAGTTAAAGGCAAGCATACTGGTAGACCAAGGAAGACATCAAAGCATCAAGACAGAAAATTTAAAGCAATATGCCTTGAAAACAGAAATGTACAACAAAACAAATGAGGAACAAATGGGAGGAAACTGGAGTCAACGCCTGTGACCGAACTGTAAGAAACCGCCTAAAGGAAATGGGATTTACATACAGAAAAGCTAAAAGAAAGCCATCACTAACACCTAAACAGAAAAAAACAAGGTTACAATGGGCTAAGGAAAGGCAATCGTGGACTGTGGATGACTGGATGAAAGTCATATTCAGTGATGAATCTGGAATCTGCATTGGGCAAGGTGATGATGCTGGAACTTTTGTTTGGTGCCGTTCCAAAGAGATTTATGCAGACGACTGTCTGAAGAAAACATGCAAATTTCCACAGTCATTGATGATATGGGGCTGCATGTCGGGTAAAAGCACTGGGGAGATGGCTGTCATTACATCTCAATAAATGCACAGGTTTACATTGACATTTTGTACACTTTTCTTATTCCATCTATCGAAAGGATGATTGGGGATGATGAAATGATTTTTCAAGATGATAATGCATCTTGCCATAGAGCAAAACTGTGAAAACATTCCTTGAAGAAAGACACATAAGGTCAATGTCATGGCCTGCAAACAGTCCGGATCTCAATCCAATTGAAAATCTGTGGTGGAAGTTAAAGAAAATGGTCCATGACAAGGCTCCAACCTGCAAAGCTGATCTGGCAACAGCAATCAGAGAACGCTGGAGCTATATTGATGAAGAGTACTGTTTGTCACTCATTAAGTCAATGCCTCAGAGACTGCAAGCAGTTATAAAAGCCAGAGGTGGTGCAACAAAGTACTAGTGATGTGTTGGAGTGTTATTTTGTTTGTTTGTTTTTCATGATTCCATCATTTTTTCCTCAGAATTGAGTGATTCCATAATTTATTCCCTGTGATTGTTCTAAAAATGTAACTGTTTCTGGCTACCACAATTATTTTTCTTGATTTCTTTTAGTATTTCTTAAAGCCAGAAAGTTGCCATTTGAAATGCCTTTAGTTTTTTGTCATGTCTGTGATCTGTTTTTTTTTTTCAACAAAATTAAACAACTGAAGGAACATCCTCAGAGACTGGTGATTCCATAATTTTTGCCAGGGGTTGTATATCTGGGTAATTCTTCACCACCAAGTTCAGAACTTGGGTCAGGCAAGGGATGTGCGTCAAACTGGCTACTAGAGCTGCTAGCCCCCAAACATATGAGTTTCAGAACAGCCTGTTGTTTCCTCCTGGCTATGCTGAAGTTGGTGGAGGAGGTGTTGCTCTGACATGATGAGGAAGCGGTAGAGAAGGAACCGGAGGAGAAAGAGAAGAAACGGGAGGCACCGAAAAAAGTCCAGCAATCCTCGGTGGCGGTAAAACATGTAACAAACCGCTTTCCACCTCAGTCCCAGCCACCACTACATTTACCCAGTGGGCAGTTAGGGAGATATAACGTTAATGCCCATACTTACTGGTCCACGTTTCGGTGGTTATGTGGACCTTGCCACTGATGGAGTTGAGTAGTGCACACCTGATTTTTTCCACCACTTGTTCGTGCATGGCAGGGATAGCCCGCCTTAAAAAGTAGAGGCACCGTGGGACAGCTGCCTTAATTACATTTTTAAAACTGTCCATCTCCAACAGAAGGATTGACAGCATTTCAAAGGCCAGCAGTTTTTCAATGCTGACATTCAGGGCCAGGACTTGTGGGTAGACATGCTAGGTGATGGTGGTGGTGGTGTGGCTGCCACATCGTCTGTTTGCGGGGTGGCAGGTGCCCCTGTCACTCCAGAGGGGAAGGAAGAGGCTAGGACAGCAGCAAATGAGGGAGCAGGAGGAGCCTCTGATCTTTCATGGTTCTTGAGGTGTCTACTCCACTGTAGCTCGTGCTTTGCGGTTAGATGCCGGATCATGTAGGTGGTGCTCAGGTTGAGAACATTTATGCCTTGCTTCAGGCTCTGACTGCAAAGCGTGCAAACCACCCAAGTCCTGTGTGTCAGCACACTGCCTGAAGAACTGCCACACCAGGGAACTCCTTTGCACTGATTTTGGTATGCTATGTCTCTTAGCACGTTGGGCAACCCCAAGCCTAATGGATGAGGGACGGCTGCTCTGATTTTGCACTCTGCTCCCTCTTTTGCAGTGCGGCTGGCGCTGTGTGCCCGTCTCCTCTTCCTCCGAACTGCATATGTCACTGGCATGACCTGGATGCCATGTGAGGTCTAGGACATCATCATCTTCCCCATCATCTTCCCCCCACTCCTCACCCCTGCCCTCCTGGCCGGTCTGCACACTGCAGACACCTGTGTTTGGTCATCAGAGACATGCTCATGCTCAGACATCCTCATCCTCAAACATAAGAGGTTGGGCATCAGTGCACTCAAACTCTGTCAGTTATGGGAAAGGGCTAGGTGGATGGCCCATGAAAACCCCACCAGCAGTCATCACTTGGGGCTCAGACTGCTTGGCTGATGTGCAAAGAGTTGAGGTGGAAGACGGATACCCATGTGCCACCGATGCCAACTCTGCGATTTCAGCAGTGGACAAGGTGAAGGAACTGGAGGCACTCCCAGCCATCCAATCTTTTATCACCTATACTTGTTATGGCCTCACCATTCTTAGAGAGGTGTCCGGGCATACAAAATGTTGCATAACGTCCTGTCATCTGAGTGCAGGTGTGAAGGTGTTTCATTTGGGCGAGTAGCTGGCTCAAATTGACAACGTCCTCTCCCTGGAGCAAGAGCTCCACCATGGCCACATCTAATAGTTGATGCTCTCCTCATTTGTTACAGTCACCCACAAAATTGCCTGACAGATGAACAAATGTGTATCCGTGTCACAGATGCAAACGAGGTGTTTGGAAAAAAAATAGGTAGGACACACCGACCCAATTAACTGACTGAATAACTATTATATATTCACTTTGACGATGGAAAGTACCAGGCTCGGACTGGCCCACAGGGGAACAGGTGAATCCCCCGGTGGGCCCCTGAGCTCGGTAGGCTTCTAGTCCCCCACCTCCTGCACAAGTGACACATGGCACAGTAGACTGACCTATAAATAGGCTGCCTAAGATGCTACGCAGTACATTGCCTATGTCCATATAAAAGACTGGATAGTGTGGGCAGGTAGCATATGCATTTGGGCCCCCACAATGAGCTTTACAGGGGGCCCCCAGAGGGAATTTTACTGGTGGGCCCTAGACACCCCAGTCCGACCCTGGCAAGTACAGTATATTTTAAACCAAAAAAAAAGGTAGGTCACACCGATCTAATTAACTGGCTAAATAAATATTAAATATTTACTTTGATTATGGCAAGTACAGTGTATTTTAAACAACAACAAAAAAAAAGGTAGTTAACACCGACCCAATTAAACGGCTGAATAACTATTAAATATCTCTTTGAAGGTGGCAATGACAGTGTATTTTAAACAAAAAAAAGGTAGGTCACACCGACCCAATTAACCAGCTGAATAACTGTTATATATCCCTTTGACGGTGGCAAGTACAGTGTTTTTTCAACCCAAAATATAGGTAGGTCACACCAACCCAATTAATCGGCTGAATAACTGTTATATATCCCTTTGACTGTGGCAAGGACAGTGTATTTAAAAAAATAAAAAAAAAGTAGGTCACACCGACCCAATTAACTAGTTTAATGAATATTATATATTCCCTTTGACAGCAGCAATTAAAGTGTACTTTAAACAAAAAAAAGGTAGGGTCCACTGACCCAATTAACTGGTTGAATAGCTGTTATATATTCACTTTGACGGTGGCAAGTCCAGTGTAATTTAAACCAAAAAAAGTTTGGTCAAACTAAACCAATTAACTGGCTGAATAACTATCATATATTCACTCTGACGGTGGCGAGTACAGTGTATTTTAAACACAAAAAAAACTGGTAGGACACACCAACCCAATTAGCTGTCTGAATAACTGTTACATATCCCTTTGACGGTGGCAAGTACTGTGCTTTTTCAACCAAAAAATGTATATTTTACTGTGCAAACCTTCTACAAGATCATTAATAAATATATTGGAGAATAGTGCCCAATTTTGACCACTGAGGTACCCCACTAGTGAAAGTGACTAGAGATGAGCGAGCATACTCGTCCGAGCTTGATACTCGTTCCAGTATTAGGGTACTCGTAAGTGCTCGCTACTCGGACGAGTATCTCGCCATGCTCGAGAAAATGGCATCTCCCGCCTTTTGAATTTTTGGCAGCTATAAACTCAGCCAATCACAAGCCAGGAGACTCTGCGGTACACCCAGCATCACGTGGGGCCCTTATATGTCGATAGCAGGGGTTGGCTGGCCTGATCAGGTGACCCTGGAATATACTAGTGACTGCCCGCGGTGCTCGGCTCAGTCGCTGCCTGGATGCCGTTAGGGACAGATCTGCAGTGTGATACAGGGAGAGTGTTAGGGTGTTCTACTAGATTTGTGTTAGGCAGGAGTGATTCTAAAAAAACCCAACAGCCCTTGTTAGGGCTACAAGACCCTTTTTTTTATCTGCTTGTGGCTGGGCTTGCTGGCACTAGTAATGCAGCTACCGCCATATTTGCAGCATTTTGCAGAGAGACTGTAAAAAGTTGTGACACACATCCATTTCAAACAACTAAGTGGGACACTTTTTTTGTGTTTCATTGAAATAGGCACAGTCTGCAGAAGATTTTTTTCTGTCTAACTGATAGATAGTGGAAGTCACAGTACAAAATCCTTTTGTTTGCTCTCAGTGATACAAATCCATTTCATACAGCTGTGTGGAACCATTCTGTGTGTCACAGTTCAGCTGTCCAGTCACCACAAACCACAATCCGTATTTTCTGTCCATTTCTGCCATACTGTACGTCAAGTAATAAAATACGGTCTTTTGCTCTCACTGATACAGCTACATTAGAAAAATCTCTGTGAGACATTTGTCTGGGTTGCAGTGAAAATAGCCACAGTCAGCAGGGGCTGAGTTTGCTCTCTGATATATTCTGCACGTCACGTTAAAAAAAAAAAAAAAAAAACTTTTTTTTTATCTCAGTGATACAAATCCATTTCATACAGCTGTGTGGAACCATTCTGTGTGTCACAGTTCAGCTGTTCAGTCACCACAAACCACAATCCGTATTTTCTGTCCAGGCAACCCATACTGTACGTCACGTAATCAAATACGGTCTTTTATTCTCACTGATACAGCTACATTAGAAAAATATCTGTGTGACATTTGTCTGGGTTGCAGTGAAAATAGCCACAGTCAGCAGGGTCTGAGTTTGCTCTCTGATATATTCTACACGTCACGTAAAAAAAAAAAAAAAAAAAAAAAAAACTTAGTTTTTTTTTTTAATCTCAGTGATACAAATCCATTTCATACAGCTGTGTGGAACCATTCTGTGTGTCACAGTTCAGCTGGCCAGTCACCACAAACCACAATCCGCATTTTCTGTCCAGGTGACCCATACTGTACGTCACGTAATAAAATACGGTCTTTTGCTCTCACTGATGCAGCTACATTAGAAAAATCTCTGTGCGACATTTGTCTGGGTTGCACTTAAGCAGACCAAGTCTGCCTAATCTAATAGTTTCAGTGTAATTGCTCCATACTGCACGGTACATAAAAAAATACGTAATTTTGCTCTAACTTATCCACCCATATATCAACTTGTTCAGATTGAACAAGTTTGTGGGTTTCAGTACAGCAGGCCCTTTTTTTTTTTTGGTATATATAATACACTTATATACAGAAAATGTTGAACCCCAGGGCTAAGGGTCGAGGACGAGGGCGTGGGCATTCAATTACTGCAGGGGGCAGAGGCCGTGGTCCTGGGCAGGGTGAGACAGTACCTGCTGATGAGGGAGCAGGGGAACGCCGCAGAGCTACACTCCCTAGCTTCATGTCTCAACTTACAGGGACACGTGGTAGAGGACTGTTGAAACCACAACAGTGTGAACAGCTGATCTCGTGGATTGCGGACAATGCTTCAAGTAATTTGTCCACCAGTCAGTCTTCCACGCAGTCCACCCACGTTACCCAAGGGAGCACTCCTCTGGCTCCTCCACCTCAACCTCCTTCCCCCAGTCTGCCCCCTCCCAGGAAAATTTGGAATGCGATCCGGCATACTCTGAGGAACTGTTTTCTGGACCCTTCCCAGAGTCACAAACCACTTCTCAGGTTGCTGCTGACCTCTTTCCCGATGCCCAAGTTTTCCAACTGTCGCAGTCTGTGGGTGATGATGATGACAATGTTGACTTAGTGGAAGAAGTGTGTAAAGAGGAGTCGGACGATGAGGAGACACGGTTGTCAGACAGTGGTGAAGTTGTTGTCAGGGCAGGAAGTCCGAGGGGGGAGCAGACTGAGGAATCGGAGGATGACGAGGTGACTGACCTAAGCTGGGTTGATAAGCCGAGTGAAGACAGTGCTTCTGAGGCGGAGGCAAGTGCTGCACCAGAACAGGTTGGAAGAGGCAGTGGTGTGGCCAGACGGAGAAGCAGGGCCAGAGCTGGTGCATCAGCAGCAACTGTTTCACGTAGTGAAGCTCCCGTGGCGAGGCCTAGGGAGGACTGTGGTGTGCAACCTGTGCCACACCAGGATCAGCAGGGGTGCCACCACTACTAGCCTAACCACCACCAGCATGCGCAGGCATATAAGTGCTAAACACCCCACTCAATGGAACCAAGGCCGTTCACCTCCTGCGGGTCCCACCACTGCTCCTTTCCCTGTGTCACTCGCTGCCTCTGCTAGTCAACCCCCTGCCCAGGACCCCGGCACGAGCGCCTCCCGCCGGAAAACCACACCCTCTGCCTCCACGATCCTCCACAGCGTCCACCAATGTGTCCCTGCGCAGCGTTCAGCTGTCTTTACAGCAGACGCTGGAGCGCAAGAGGAAATACAGTTCCACCCACCCACATGCCCAAGCCCTCAACATTCACATCTCCAAATTGCTGAGCCTGGAGATGCTGCCCTATAGGCTAGTAGAGACCGAGGCCTTTCTCAACCTCATGGCGGTGGCTGCCCCTCGGTATTCGGTCCCCAGCCACCACTATTTTTCCTGATGTGCTGTCCCAGCCCTACACCAGCACGTGTCACAGAACATCATCCGTGCCATGACCAACGCTGTTTCTGAGAAGGTCCACCTAACCATGGACACGTGGACAAGTGCTGCCAGGCAGGGACACTATATCTCACTGATGGCACATTGAGTTAACTTGGTGGAGGCTGGGACCGAGTCTGACCCTGGGGCCGCTCATGTACTGCCCACACCGAGGATTGCGGGGCCTACCTCGGTCACGGTCTCTCAGACGTACTATGCCTCCTCCTCTGACCCCTCCTCCTCCTCCACCTCCTCCTCCGAATTACCATCCGTGGGCACGGCGCCTTCAGTTGGTAGCTCTAGGCGCAGCAGCAGTGCCGTGGCTAAGCGCCAGCAGGCGGTGCTCAAACTGCTGACCTTAGGTGACAAAAGGCACACCGCCCAAGAACTATTACAGGGCATCACGGCGCAGACCGATGTGTGGCTGGCACCGCTGAACCTCAAGCCAGGCATGGTTGTGTGTGACAACGGGCGTAACCTGGTGGAGCTCTGCAACTCGGCAGACTCACACATGTGCCATGCCTGGCCCACGTGTTTAATCTCATAGTTCAGCGGTTCCTCAAGACATACCCCAATCTGTCTGATTTGCTCACCAAGGTGCGCCACATCTGTGTGCATTTCCGCAAGTCGACCACAGATGCTGCCACTCTCAGGGCAGCGCAGCGCCGCCTACAACTGCCCGCTCACCGACTGTTGTGCGACGTGCCCACAAGATGGAATTCGACATTATACATGTTATCCAGAGTTTACCAGCAGTGCAGGGCGATTGTAGACTGCCAGATGTCAACTTCCACCAGAACTGGTAGTCAGGTCAGTCAGCTTCCTCAAGTCTACAATGAGGAGTGGACGTGGATGTCTGATATCTGCCAGGTGTTGACCAACTTTGAAAAGTCAACACAGATGGTCAGCGGCGATGCCACCATTATCAGCCTCACCACCCCGCTGCTTTGCCTGTTGAAAAATTCACTGCTCAGAATGAAGTCGGAAGTTTTGCGCTTGTCACAAGAGACGGTGGAGGAAGATACGTCGCTTGATAGCCAGAGCACCCTCCGGTCTGTTTCTCAGAGCGTATCGGAGGAGGGGGATGAGGATGAGGAGGAAGAGAGGAGAATGTCCAGACAGAAGAG